>JAFEMH010000021.1:910000-1202500 GCA_022495995.1 Adenophora triphylla var. japonica
GCCTAGGTAAAAACAGGTTGCACCAAAAAAAAACAAAAAAAAAAACAACAAAAAAAAAAACAAAATCGACTGTGTTGAACTACGAAGACCCGAGCTCCTCAAAATGAGGGGAACGTAGGCGGCGGAAACGATTCGGTCTAAAGCACAAATAAAAGTCAAAATCCGACATCAATACACCGATCGCACCATGAAAGCGTCTCGAAAACTCAAGCAATTCAAATATTCATTACAAGTTAAAAACTTTTTGATGAGTCTAAGCCCGGTTCATTCCTACAACCGGCAACCCGCTAAAAGAAAACTAAGATACATAATCAAACTAATGTGTCTCGCCATGACAAGAAAGGGATACTCGGAAACCTCGTAGTCACTCCATGCCACTGCATCGGCCTCTCCCCTTTTCTTCCCCTTCGAGTCTTCTTCTTCTGAACTGGAAAAATGTCGGGCTTCCTCCTACCGAGCTCTGGTATAGGAACAGGATCTATCAAACCAGCCTCGCCGTCGTGGCCCCGGTATCCCTAGGGCCATCTCTCATCTCCTGTAGCCGGGCTGATAGCATAGGAGTCCTCCTCTCCTGTCTCTTGACGTAAGCCTCATAGTCAGTCACAACATCCCCACTCCTGTCATGAGGGTTGGCCCTCGCCTCGGCCCTCCTCCTCTCGGAAACTGTCAGGTCCTCCGCACCCACAATGGCCTCACGCCGCCTCAAAATAGCCATTTGAGTCTCTCCAAAATACCTCTTGTACCAATCCAAGTACCAAGTGGTCAAGAACACCGGTCTCGGACGCCTGAGGATAACCCGAGGAGGAAAGACGTCATACCTCCATGCTCGGGACAGAAAGGAAAATACCGAAGGATCATCCATAGAAGCGGAAGCCACCACCCTGGTGGCTATATCATCAAAGTCCTCCAAAGGAACCTGCTCCAAGCCGAACTGTCTCAGAACCAAGGACGGAATATAGAAGCTGGACTGAGAAAGCCCCGGAAGCATAACCACGGGAGATCCGTCCTGAAGTACCCTACGAGTCTCCACCCGCCAACAAGGCACTGACCATCTGATATCTTCTGTCTGGCGACCAGCCATCCATCGCTCCCACGAGCCCTGATCATCAAAATCCACCAAAACCCCTCTCCTGGCGAATGTCCAAGGCTTGATCATATCAGAAGTTTCCCGAAGAATCCCCAAGCGCTCCATCGCCCACAGTAGTCAAGAGGAACGGGCCGCCCCGTACATATACCGTCTCCCGTAGCGCCTATCGAGAGCATGGAAAGTCTCCCCCAAGATCAAAGGTACAACATCTCTGCCCAAGCGACAATGAACGACTACATCCAGCAGAGACCGATGACAGATCCCAAAAGAATAGACCATGAACAAGGTCCCAAACATGCAAAGTGCAAAGGCATCCCAATAGGCATCGTCAAGCAAGCCTAAACCCCTAAATCTATCAGGGAGACCGGAAATATCAAAATGATCGGGACCACAGATCATACCTTGTGCTTTCTCCGGGGAAATATGAAGGAAGTTGCACAATCTATCAACAAAAGAGGCCCCTCCAGGCAAGGGAACCGCTATCTCCTCCACCTCCGGGCCACCAAGCAAAGCCCGAAATTCTTCGACGGTCGGAACAACCTCGTTGTAAGAAAAGCAAAAAACATGCCTTCTAGTATCCCAAAATGATGAAGAAGCTCTCAAAAGCTCATAATCCGGAACCAATTCTTTGAGGGACCATAAACACTTCACCTTGTACCTTTCTTCAAAGAATGACCTCCTCTCATACATAATCTCCCGGGACCAATCCTTGAATTTGTTGAAGAATGACATTTGGGATTCTTGGGACAATTTTGATGGAGTTTTTCTAAGGTTTTCCATGGATTTTCTCTCCTTCTCCCCGAAAATGGCTGTTTGAACTGGTGGCTGAAGAAGATATTTGAATTTGAAATAATGGGAGACCAGATCTGAAGCAAAATTAAAGGACAATGTCAGATGTAGGTCCTATCCGCGCGGACATGATTGTCTCCCATCAGAAAAATCTTTGCAACAAATTAAACCGCCTGTACCAAAGGAATATTTTGTCCCAGCCAAAGCCTGTCCAAACCAGTCCATGCACCAAACATCTACACCCTTACCAAAAAACCTAGGCTCATGCAACATTGCATTCATACAGCATTGCATTCAAAAAAAAAATAACAATAATCCTGAATTAATACATTCCAAAAAAAAGAGAAAAAAAAAGCAAAAAAAAAATGTGCATAAAAATAAACTGTATCTGTCTAAATACAATCTCAGAAAATCAATCTCAAAAAAAAATCAGTCAGAGTCCTCGGTGGCTGGGCCCTTCCCCCGGTCCCTCTTGCGGCTCGGGCCCGCCTCCTCTGTAGCCATGAAGATCTCAGGCTCAGAATCATCGTCCTCGTCCCCGGAAGAAGGCTCGTCAGGACCAACCGGCACGCTCTGATAGGGCAAGCCAAGATCTGCGAAGAAATCATATCCGAAGGTGAAGGCGTCAGACTCCTGGACGTGCGAAGAAGATCCACCATGCCGCGCACGTGTCCCTGCCCGTAAGGATCTCCGAGAATGACGTGGTCCGAAGGTAGTACCACGCGGGGGTCAAGGAGAGGAGAAAGAGGAGTCTCGGAAGAAGTCTCTGAAGGAATAGGGGAAGCCTCCCGCCTGACGGGCGCCGGTTGTGGTCGCCTCGCTCTAGCCCGAGGGGCTCCGCAAGCAACCATCCTCCTGATAAATCTCTTAGCCCCGATCACCTGCTTCGTCAGCCTCTCCACGACCACCTCCGAAAACTGCACAAAAGCAAAAGCGTCAGAAACAGTTGAAGCAAAAAAAAAATGATGACAAAAAAAAAAAGAAAAGACAGAAGCAAGAAAAGAGGTAGGAAGGAAAAGACATACCTTCATACCCGGACGAGGCCGGAAAGCTCGTGGAAGCCGCTCAGGCTGAGGGATCTGCACCCTCAATCGGACCCATCCTGGACATATGAAAAATCCGTCCGAGGGTACCGCGGGACCCCTAACCCCTCTCTATCAAGAACCTGGGGCGTCCTCAGCCTCCTCAAGACAAATACTGGGTACGGCTCAAACGCCACAAATGCCGAGAAGTGCTGGCCGGCTCGGTAATCATCCCAGGTCGCAGATCTATCACTCGGGTGCATCATATCGGCGGGAGGCTCCACCGGTGTCATCAAAGGCGAATTCACGCCATGCTGGCGCGTCACCCTCTCTCCCAGATAATAGACGTCGCAAGTCAGACCTCTCAGAATCCTCCGCTGCACGGTCCAAATCTCAGTGCCCTTCAGCTGCGCCACCTCGAAACGATCCCAGGGATAGAATATCATCCCCTCATCCGTCTCAGCCCCCGTCAAAGGAAGGCAATTCGAGTACCTGAGAGTCGTGCGCCCTCTAGAACCCTTCTTCTCCCGGGCAAACTTGGACCAGGAACGCATGGCTGGATACGCCCCGACGTACTCCGCCGTCTGTTGCCACATCGTGACGTGAAAGAACTCCAACGCCCATACCTGCGAAAGGTAAAAATCAAATCAATTAAGTGCGGAAAAAATGCGTGCTTAAAGGAAAAGGGGAAATCAAAAAGAAAGCTTATACCTCCAGAGCAAACTCGAAGCAGTAGAAGGAGCTCACAGCCTTCCGGCTGTATCTATCAAGAGCAAAGTAAAGCTCTGCCAGCCCAGCCTCTCCCCAAGAGACATCTCCAGCCATCTCCACGTCCTCCAAGGACCTCAGCAAAGCAAACACCGCCGTTCCCTCGGCATGTCCAAAAAGAGTGCTCGAAAAAGCAAACCATAAAAAGGCCCTAGCAATCTGCTCGGCGCCTATCCTCTCATCCCCAGCCTCGTAGCTCCCGATGACCTCCACAATCTTCCCATAAACCACGGCGTACTCCATCCCCATCCCCTTTTTGGGAATGTGAGTAAATCCCAGAAGATCCTGCAGGTCCACATCGCTGTAGCCGTCCCGCCACTCAATGCTGCGTCCATTAAAGGACAGACCCGTGATCGCAGTGTTATCGGAAGGCGTAACCGTAGCCTCGCCCTAGAAAAAGTGAAACGTGTGGGTCGCATCCCACCAATGCTGCGCCAAAGCAAACATCAGGCCCTTGCTCTTAGGGAACTTAACCAACCCCCTCAAGCACTCAATGAACTCCCAAAGCCCGGTCTCAACGACAATCTGTCTCGGACTCACCAAAGCTCCTCGGCCCGCATTTGGAAGCCGGTCCCACAGGTCAACTACAGACTCCACTGATCCTCGAGTCTTCATCTTATTCAACTGCTCCGTCACGTAGTTGTTTCCACCCTGCAATAAAACAAAAAAAAATGTCAAAAAAATTTGCATTTGCACAAAAAAAAAAAGAAAGCATATACATGCATCATTCATCACAAAAGTTTTGAAGAAAATTCGGCAGCATAACGGCATGCAATAAACCTAGCCACATTTTTTCTCGCACAAAAGGAAGCAGTTTTCAGCAAATCCCAATTCATTCAAAAAAAAAGATTTCATACAAAGAGTCAACGGAAGTAAAAACTCCGTCCCATTTTTCAAAAAAAAATTCATACATTCATACAAGGAGTCGACGGAAGTAAAAATTCCGTCCCATTTTCATAGAATAACATACATACATTCATTCAACGGAAGGAAAAATCCGTTCCGTCTTTCAAAAAAAAAAAAAAAATCATCATACTTCTTTACAAAAAAAGAGAGCATGCACACATTCATATCTACATTGCAACAAAAGAAGTCTGTCCCAAATTCGGGAAATTGTTCATCATAGTCTCATATTTCAAAAAAAAAATGGCGAAAATGCCAATTCTTTTTCCAAGCAAAATGCACATTTTGGGATACCCACAAATTTATTACAACATGCATAGCATCAAAATCAAGATTCAAAGCCAAGAGCATTGCAATTCTCGAATTTTCAAAAAAAAAATAAATCAAAAATCACCAAAAATCAATTTCAAGCAAGAAATCAACAAAGGGAATGAAAAGATTCGAAGTATACCGTTCGGAGACTCGGATCAGTGGCCCAATGTTGCCAAGCATCAGGGTATGGCTCCTCCGCAATCGATTGCGAAAGAGAATAGTGCCTCCTCATTCGGACAAGCTCCAATCGCCTCTCCGCTACCGGACCGCGTCCTTGACCTTGAAAAGCACCTCCCCCGTGTTCCATTGCTTAAAAAATCGAAGAAAATGGAAGATTTTTGAAGGTTTTTGGGCCAAAAATGGCTCTCTCCTCGGTTTTCTCCCTCTCTCTCGTAAATGCAGAAGAAAATTTGAAAAAACTGCTTGGGGAAGAAGAAGGGCGTTGGCCCTCATTAAAACCAATCTGATTCTCAACCCTATCCGCGCGGATGGGTTTGTAAGGGTCAAAATGACCCTTTTGCCCTTTAAAAATCCGGAACTCTGCAATTTGATCATAGACTTAACAGAGTTAACCAAGGTTAACCAAAGTCAACCCCCTTTCAAGAAAATTATTCACCGGCAGTCAGACGTAAGACCGATTTCCCCGAGAAAGATAACGAGATCCCGTATATTTCATCAAAATCATCCAACGGTAGTCAAACGTAAGACCGATCTCCCCGAAAAAGATAACGGGATCCCGTATCTTTCATCAAAATCATCAACGGCAGTCAAACGTAAGACCGATCTCTCCGAGAAAGATAACGGGATCCCGTATCTTTCATCAAAATCATCAACGACAGTCAAACGTAAGTCCGATTTCCCCGAGAAAGATAACGAAATCCCGTATCTTTCATCAAAATCACTCAACGGCAGTCAAACGTAAGACCGATTTCCCCGAGAAAGATAACGAGATCCCGTATCTTTCATCAAAATTATTCAACGGCAGTAAAACGTAAGTCCGATCTCTCCGAGAAAGATAACGAGATCCCGTATCTTTCATCAAAATCATTCCCCGGCAGTAAAACGTAAGTCCGATCTCCCCGAGAAAGATAACGAGATCCCGACGAATACGTCTGATTTTTCCCCAGCAAAGGCTAACAAAATCCCCAGCAAAGTCAACGGAATCCCAAAAGCCAACAGAATCTCGAGTAAATCTCGAACTACGAAAGGGCTTGATTCCCACTAGGGATACGTAGGTAGCCTATCATTAGGTCCAGCCCCCCGACCAAAACGGTCACCCTCTCCTTCGGCAGCAGACAAAGTCCACCGAAAGGCCATTTCACATCAAGGTTCGAGGCACCTAAAACGCCATCATCAAGGTTCGAGGCACCTAAAACGCCATCATCATCAAGGTCCGAGGCACCTAAAAAGCCATCATCATCCAGGTTTGAGGCACCTAAAACGCCATCTTCAAGGTCCGAGGCACCTAAAACGCCATCATCAAGGTTCGAGGCACCTAAAACGCCATCATCTCCAGGGTCAAAGACCCGAACTACGGCTGGCTTGATTCCTCTTAAGGATACGTAGGTAGCCTATCATTAGGTTCAGCCATCCGACCGAAAATGGTCATTCCTATCCCCAGCAGAGCGGATAGCCATCAAACCTGAAATGGTCATTCCTATCCCCAGCAGAGCGGATATACAATTTCAGCCATCCGACCAAAAATGGTCATTCCTATCCCCAGCAGAGCGGATAGCCACCCGACCGAAAATGGTCATTCCTATCCCCAGCAGAGCGGATAGCCATCAAACCTAAAATGGTCATTCCTTATCCCCAGCAGAGCGGATATACAATTTCAGCCATCCGACCAAAATGGTCATCTCTTATCCCCAGCAGAATTTCTCTCCAGCAACCGACTGCAGAACTCGCTCATCAGGTTTGAGGCACCTAAAACGCCATCATCTCCAGGGTCAAAGACCCGAATTATGGCCGGCTTGATTCCCCTTAAGGATACGTAGGTAGCCTATTAAATAGGTTCAGCCACTCGATCACTTGATCATCCTGCCAAATATGGAGCATTACTCTTATCGACGACCCCGCTTCCTTCGAAAGCGCCGTCGCCGAGGGGCTACTTAAGTGCTCCAATTTAAGCTTGTTAGTATTTTCGTTAGAAAATTAACGAAAGTTATAACATTTTTAACAATTCCTAACATTCCTAACATTTCTAACAAAGCAAGGGCAAAGTGGGCATTGTTATTTAAGGTTAAACCTACAAAGAATCTAAAAAAGCAAAAGAAATTGAAAAAACCCAATCTGGTAAGTTGAAAAACATAACCAGTTTGAATTTTCAAAAGATTATTCCCCTTGTCCTAAGCTCGAAGCAAAGATTTAATGAACAAAGGCACGCTAACAATCCCATCCGCGCGGACATGTTTGCATTTTTCAGAGGGCTATAAATTGAGCCCTCCAGTCTCAAAAATAAAGGAGAAGAACACATTTCCTCAACTGCACTTTGGCGAAAATAGAGAGAAAACAGTGAGAATTCCATAGAATTGTCACCTTTTTCTCAACTATTCAACCAAAATCACACTCACTCAAATACTCTCATATTCAAGCCTCAAACACTCTTACTTTCAAGCCAAAAACTCTAAAACACAAAGAAGATAGGTATAACCTCCCTCTTCTTACCCTAAATCTCTCATCCATGCATGCATTTTCAAGCTACAAAATGTAGTTCATTCATCTTCTTGTCTTAGATCCAAGAAGATCACCATGAAAGTTCATCTCCATGGATGATCTTCTATAAGGATCAACATTATTTTCAAAGTATTCTTACTTTCTTGCAAAAAAAACACATTTTCAAAACCCTAAAAATCATTTTCATACATCAAATCTCATTTTCAAAGGATAAAATTCCCCTTCCCAAGCAAATGAAGTGCTTAGTCCTAATGTACCCCAAGGATGGTTTGATATAGTTGATTCACCACTAAAATGTCAAGTGATCACTAATCAAAACCTAGGGAAATGGGGACAAGCATGGATGCCAAACCCCCTTTAAAATCATATTTTCTTTCTTGAGAAGATGCTGTCCAGTAGCAATTTTCTAAGACCCCAGTCCATGGTCTAAATTTTTGGACACAGATAAACTTGGAATTTGGTGTTGACTAAAAACACTTTTTGTAGCCAATATCTAGAGCTTTCCAGACATATTTTTACTTTATTTTTTACGTGAGTAAAACTCCCTTTTTCAAATTTTCTTTTGAAGGTCAGATCACTAGTCTCTGGGAGTCCAGATCTCATATCTGAGATTTCCAGAGGGTTTTGGGTCCTCAAATTTTCTCCAAAATGGAAAATTCTTTCACAGAAATCTTATTTAAGGTGTCTGGAACAACTTTCATTCTCTGAGTTTTCTCAGATTATGAAGTTTTGAAGCCCTTAAATCTATTTCAAAGTCAAGTGTCCACTGCCTTTTTCATTCTGGCAGAAGTGTTCTTCAACTTCCAAAAATCTTTTGAGTACCAAAACTCAACCCAAAAATCACACCAAAAATCATGGGATCTGTCCAAAGTCTAATAAAGAATTCCCAATTTTTACTTTTCTGAGTTTCAACTTATTTTGGCCAAAACACACACACACACACACAAATGATTTTCAGCTTGGAAGACTCGTTTTACGAGGCATTCCGGGTGCACACTAACGTCCTTCCCGGCATGTAACGTGACCTCCGAACCCAAATCTTTAATCTTGGGCATTTTTCAAAGTTTTGGCCCTTAAAACAAAAATGGCGTGGCGACTCCGATCTTTTTCGATAGGTTTTTCAAAGAAACGAAAAATTTCAAAGTCCTTTCGAAAAAATTGACACATCATCACAGATGGGTGGTTTTGGGTTCCATAAAGAAGGTGCAAACCTCCCGTTACTTTATTCTAACAAAAGGTTACAACTTGACCCCTATAAATTGGTTACTTGGAGTTCTAAATTACACGTCATATGCCACATGCACAATTATGTTAAGTTTCTAACGTCGTGAATATAAAATTTAAAACATTGCATTATACTCCCTCCGTCCCACAATTGTATAAGCTTTTTTGTTCGGCACAGAAATTAAGGTAAAAAGTGATAAAGGTAACGTAAAATCTAGGGAGAAACGCGTTTCTCCATAAGTTATGGAGAAACGGGTTACGGGTATCCAGAAGCTATTGAAAGGATATCCAGAAACTTTTTGTATTGGCCATGACCTTGTCCCATGGTTACTTCTGGATATCAGTCTCAAAGGTTACGGATATCCGTAACCCTTTGAAAGGATATCCGAGAAGCTTATGAAAGTGATATCCAGAAACCTTCAAAATGATATCCAGAAACTTTCAAAATGTTTCTGGATATTCATTTGATGGTTTCTGGATATACATTTGAAGGTTTCTGGATATCCAGAAACCTTCAATAAGCATTTTCTGGTCTTGGCCTTGGATTTGGCTTCAAATATGTTTCTGGATATTCATTTGATGGTTTCTGGATATACATTTGAAGGTTTCTGGATATCCAGAAACCTTCAATAAGCAATTTGTGGTCTTGGCCTTGGATTTGGCTTCAAATCTATTTTTTCTGGATATCCGTCCAAAGGCTTCTGGATATCCGTTCCAAAGCTTCTGGATATCCAGAACCCTTTGAGACTGATATCCAGAAATTTTCTTCTGGTTATCAAACGTATAGCTTCTGGCTATTAAAAACGCGTTTCTCCATAGTTATGGAGAAACGCGTTTCTCAGCAGACCTACTCTAAAGGTAATGTGTTGTGAGTGTAAAAATAAAATAGGAGAGAGAATGAGTGAAGAGAATAGTAAATTTAAAAAGTGTTGTGAGTAGAGAGAAGTGGGTCCCATTTCCATTTTGGGAAAGTGTAGATTATTGTGGGACGCCTAAAAGGGATAATTTTTTGTATATTTGTGAGATGGAGGGAGTATGATATTGGTATTGAAACTACGTTACGCATGTTTGTAACTTATAAGTAGATCGCATTATTTGAAAAAAAATATACAAAATTACCTTGCATATATAGGTCGTTTGACCATGAAAATGCAATAGGAATTCGACATTCATACATCACATACTTAAGTTATACAAGTCCCATTGGTGGGGGAGCCAGGGATTGAAAAGGGGGATAAGAAATTTTGGAGCAAATGAATGATGAACGGGAATTCGGGAGCAACACTCCCAATTTTTAATTTTTTTTTCATATATAATACAACTTTAGAAATAAACATAATTAAGTTCATGGTTTAATGATGACAATAAAACATCAACTGATCTCTTATACTATTCAATACATATATAACATAATTATACGAAGAAACTTTAAGCAATAATCTTAATTTTATTTGATTATCCTAATAAAAATATAAAACTTGTTATTGATAAATCATTATAAATATCAGTGTTCTAAAAGATCCCGCCTAAGGGCGCCTAGGCCCCGCCTAGGCGCTAGGCCCCTCTCCAACGCCTAGTTCTAAGCTCCGCCCAGGTCTCGACTAATCCCGACTAGTCCCCGACTAGGCGCTAGGCCCGGCTCCGCCGCCTAGCATCCGCCTAGCGCTTTTTAGAACCTTGATAAATATTATCTATATCAACTTTAAATTTATAATATTATCTATATCAACTTTAAATTTTTATTAGGATAATTAATTTAATTTAAAAGTATTGTCCAAAGTTCCTTTTACTTACGTACTTCATACTAATGTAGAAAAAAGTGCAACATTTATTCGAGAACATAATTTTGTTCGGTCCAAGTAAAAAAATCTTAAGAGAGAAAATTAATTTTGTGCAATTTCAAAATAATAAAAACAAGTAAAACTCTATCCTTAAAAAAATTTGATTTGTCTAATGATATTTAGTTTGGTACGGAGGAAGTGTAAAAAAAAATATCTAGTAATGATAATTAAGCTAACCATGAAGAATAGGAGAAAATTTTTATTATATTATCGTTCACCAAATTATAAACGAAAATGTAATCTCAAACTGTTGGGACTTCGATCACCCCCACCAATCCACATTAGTATCATATTTTCTGCTTTGTACCCAGCTCGCATGAATTTGTTTTTGGGTCATATCCCCAAATGTCTCATACTAATGGAGTAGGTGGACTTATACTAGACAATTTTTCTTTCAATTGTCGATATAGGACTTGGGTAGATAACCCAACAATCCTCCACTTAAACCAAAGACCACCTCCAGCGAAATTTACTTGTGCCGCTGTAAGTATCCCAATTCAGACCGCTCTCGATCCGAGCATACGAAAAATACTAAGGGTTCGCCTCCACGCGATCACAAAGTCCCGTAACTTTCCAAAGGACCAAACTGATCAAAACAAACTAAAGAATGACTGCTTAGGCATAAAAATACATCAGAAGGGCCCTGCAGTAATGACACAAAAGTCAAAAATCTGACAGATTAAAGTCAGAGCTGTGCGAACCTCTTTGCTGCATGGTTGGTCCGCACAGACCTATATGTCAACATAACACAAAAGTGAAGACGTTTGATTGATTAAATTCAGAACCGTGCAAACCTTTCTGTCCAGATTCAGAGCCTATAAATACTGGCCTCCAGCAGCTTCAAAATCACAACAAAAACATCAACCAACATCACAAGTATCATCCCCCTCTCATTTCAAGCCATTCCGAGCCATTCCGGCCTATCCCAAGGCATCCCGAGCCATCCCGATCCATCCCAATTCATCCCGATCCATCCCAAGATCAACAATCAACCCCCATTGATCCACACTCACTCACACATGCCAACAACGACTCAAAAGCGGTCAAATCCCGCGAGTTCAGCAAGTGCGAAATGAGATTTAATTAGGGGAGGTTCTGCCCGAGTGAGAGAAGAGAATTTCTCTCCTATTTAAACCACCAAAAATCAACCACATTCCCCCGAGGAAGATAGAAAGAAACCAATATTGGTGAGATCTCCTTCCGAACCCTAAATAAATGCTTTAATTTTCGAGTCTTTAAATATTACTGTTTAAATGCATCGTTCATAATGTAGTCATTACTTATTTTTCGAAAGCAGTTCATTTCTTAAAACAAACACACACAGACACAATTTTCAAAGAAGTGTTTAGAAAGACTCATGTATATAAGGCATCTCGGGTGAGCAAAAAAATCTCTTCCCGAGGCGTAACCTGACCTCCGAACTCAAAAATCTCATCACACAACAAAAAAAAGCCTTTTTTCAATGTTTTGGGCATAACCAAAACGGCGTGGCGACTCTCTTTTCAAAGAAATTCATCTGTCCCATCTTTGAATGAAACAAACTCTTTCATCCCGACGCGACCCGCGTCGGGCGCCGCCGGATCGGGTAATTTCAGTCGCCACTATCCACCATCTGCGGGACACGCCACCTGGTCACCTATATCATAAAGACTTTCGACATAAGGCACACGCCATGTGCTTTTCGCGAGGTCGCACAAAAGAGAAAACCCTACACATTACCCACACGCGATATACTGTGTCAGACCCATCCACTAACCACTGATCTGATACTGGTTGTTGGGACCGCGACCACCCCTACCACTCCACATTTGTATGATATTGTCCCCTTTGTACCCAGCTCGCACGAATATTTTTTTGGGTCGTCTCCCAAATAACCTCATACTAATGGAGTAGATGGACTTCTTTATATATATACTAAACAATTTTTCTTTCAATTGCCGATGTGATAATTTAGTTGATACCCCAACACAAACATATTTCAAAAAGGACAGAAACTTCCAACTCGTACTACAATGGATAAAAGTGGGGAGAGTTAAAGTAGGAAAAATTTCACTAGGGCAAGCCCCCTTGCCCAGATTTTATTCATTTTAAGAAAAACTTTTTTGTAAATCTCAAATAAAGAATTCAACCTATACACCCCTAGGCTCCCCTTCTAGATAAAACCCCAACCTTGCTTCTCTCTCCTCATTTTTTATCTTCTCTCTCTCTAAAAACACACCTCACCCATACACATTCTTTCTCTCTCCCTTCTACCGGTCCCCTTCCCCCTTCTTCTCCGTATTCGGCGAACTTCTCCGGCGAAGAACCAAGGAGTTCTTTCTCCGGCGAATCACTTCAAATGTACATCCCTCGCTCTTTGCTCCCTCTTTCATTTCTCAAAGCAAGATTTGTCCAGATTTGGTCTATTTGATCCGTCTTCTCTGGTGCTTCTTCGTCTTCTCCGGCGACACTGCAAATCACTACAAATGATATGGCAAAGATGTAGAATTTGCAGCGGAAGCATGAACCCGGTGTGAAGGAAAGCAAATTTTTTTTACTGAGCAAATGTATCACCTTATGGAACTTTGGCTTCACCAATTTGCCCAAACATATTGAACTGTGAAGTCCAGGTTCAATGGCAAAGGTGCAGTCAACTTCCCATTCACACTCTTCGTGTCTATTCCACCTCCATATAATGGAATATTACGCCCGTTCAGTGGAACCGTAATTGTTCTTCTACCCTTTCTTGATTAATAATATTTCTTTACCCGCACATTAAAAATCAAACTCGGTTTCAGTTTTGATCACCAAGAACAAACAACGTTGACCAGGAATTTCAAAGTGTCAATCTTTTTATGTATGCCATTGGTTGGACAGTGATTTCTACAACTACAACTAATGATTCTATGGTTAGGCATTCGGAATTGTTCTAATGACCGATGTGCTGAAGCGCTGCAACCATTGATCACGATCTAAAACTTTAATGTGTAAATTATAAGATTAATTCGTTGTTACTATTGAATTTTTTTATTTTTTTTTGTTGAAAAAAAATTGTCTTATAAAATCAATTATAAGAGACAAAGTAGTTATAAGAGGCAAGTTGACTTTATAATTTAGCTATTAGAGTTTTAATGTGTAAATTACTAGTCAGTAACCCGTCGGTACCCGACGGTGAATCATTTTTTTTTTTGATTAAGTAAATAATTATTTATGTGTTTTGATTGATTTTTAAGTAACAATATAAATCGAAATTGATAATAAATGTAGCGGATATTAGGAGTATAATTAATACAGAAAAAAGATGTTGACACATGATGTAACGTGGAAAGCCCTTGAGACAACTATCTCGCCGGCACAAAACCACGGGAGGTTAGGTCCATGCCTAACCAAAAAACATTATTAAGATTTTAGTGTTACAACTTTGGAAGATGAAGAGATATGGTTACAATAGCGTGAGTTTAATAGTGTGTGCATAAGTGTCAACATAATCTCTTCCATCTCCTATATATTTAAAGAAAAACAAAATAAAAACAAAGAAAATAATAAGAAATTGCAATACTTTTGTTTAACCACAAATTGTGCGATCATAAATTCTCAGAGTCTGTCGAAAACTTTCTTGTAGACTACATTTAGCGTCTTGTCATATGTTTGAGCATCTGAATCACAAATAATAACTTTAAGTCCTCTCTTGCTGGTTACTCTGGAAAATGCTACATAAAGTTGTCCGTGACTAAAAACAGGCTGTGAAAGATATAGTCCTACATGGGAAAGAGATTGTCCCTGACTCTTGTTGATTGTCATAGCAAAAGAAACGACAAGTGAAAATTGCCTTCTTTGGAATCTAACCGAAAATTTTGTTACATCTGACGGAGACATTATCATTCTAGGAATAAGCACCTTCATGCCAGCATTCTTTTCCGAAAGCATCTTGGCTTCGACTACGTGCTTACCTACATATATGTAACAAAATTAAGTATTAAATTATATGTATATAAAAAATAAAAAATTATTGTATTTACCTAATTGAGTGACAATCATTCTGGTGCCGTTACACAATTCAGCAGCTTGATCAAGATTTCTCAAAAGCATTACTATGCACCCAACCTTCAGCTTAATAATGTGATTTACCAATCCAGAACACTTGATAGTGTTTAGAAATTCAGGTGAGTATATATCTTCAGCACCATTTTCATCATCCTCATCCTTACAAATGGCATCAGAACTCATATATTCAACTTCGTCTCTCGGAAAGAGTGACATGACATAATCATTTATGTTATCGACAATCTCATTTGTTGGAGCAAGTACAGCTCTAGTCTGGAAGAATCCTTCGACATCCTTATTTTGCAATAAGTCAGGATATATAGATTTGACTATTTTTGCAATAGGATCTGAAGCCTCTCGAATCAATATATCATCAGGAAGGTTAATGTCAATTTCCTCATCATTATCTTCACCGGCAATCCCATCTCCGACACTCAAGAGCCACTGAGCGAAATCTCTTATCTCTTCGGAATTATGAGAAGTAGAATCACCCTACATTAAGTTAAATATATACAAATTACTTAAATTGAAATAAAAATATTTAAGTAGATGAATAAAGGCTATTTACGAATTACCTGCAATCTCATATTATGCGTCAATCTGAGAACCTCACATTCATTCCATATTTTGGATGAACAGAGTGCAGCATGCACAATATCATGCCTACTCCCTTTAGGAACAACAGGTAAAATTTGTCTGATTTTTTGTTATTATTGAAAATTTTGATTTTTTTTTTTTATTGTAAAAATTGTTTTATATGTCAATATAAGAGACAAATTAGTTTTACAAGTAACTTATAAGAAATAAAGTAGTATTATAAGTCAGTTATAAGTTATAAGAAGACGAATAGTGTCTATGAAATTTTATATCTAAAGTGTCATGTATTGAGCCAGAGGGGCATTAAAGGAAGTGGCCGTTAAATTAACTACAAATAGGCAAAAAAGAGTAAATGTGATTGAGGCATACCCGTTACAGGAGGAATAGGGGATTCATCAGTTTTAAACTCGTTGAGTTTCAACTAAAGAACTCTGAAATGGCGCAAACTGAAGAAGAACGGGGCTATTCTCATGTCCAGCCATCCCTTTTATAAATGTCTCAAGAATGTTCTAAGACAACTAGGCTGCAAAGAGAGAGAGAGAGAGCAAACAAAATTGTGAAGGTAAAATGAATACTCCCTCCGTCCCCACCAGGGGCGGAGCCAGGGGGGCATGGGGGCACTCGCCCCCCCAGCGGCGGAAATGCAGTGGAAAAAAAATTTTTTTGCCCCCCCATATTTTTTTTATATATGTATATATATAATTAACTTCAAGATTAACACCAGTGACTGGTGCGGTTCAGCGGTAGAAGGAGTGAAGTTAAAGCCTTTGGTGTTTCCTTTCAAATTCATGTTCGAGCCCTGCTACCTACATTTTCAATTAATTTTATTTGTCCTCCATCTTTGCTATTCTCTCTTTCTCTCCATCCATTTCTTTTTCTTAACAGTTTTGTTTTTCTCTTTCTCCTAATTTCCTCACATTTTTTCAATCTTAATTAATTAGTTAGGCTTTTCCCATTTCTTAATTCTTTACATTTTTAACTAAAATACATTGTATTTCATGGATCCGACCCATTTTTTACTTGTCCGAACCCCCGTGAAATCTTGCCCCCCCCCCTCGAGCAATTCCTGGCTCCGCCCCTGGTCCCCACGTGAATGCAAACTTATTTCTATTTTGGTCCGTCTGAATGAATGCAAACTTTTCAAAATGGCAAAAAATATTCACTATTACATCCACTCATTCTCTCTCCTACTTCACTTTTACACTCACAACATTCTCTCTCCTCACTATTCCTCCCACTCATTCTCTCTCCTATTTAATTTTTCATACTCACAACATTTAAACTTTTTCTCTTTCTTACATCACTTTTCCTTAATTTCCACCCCCAAAAAGTTAGTCCACATTCACGTGGGACGGAGGGAGTATGTATATGAAAGAAAGTTGACCCATAAGTGGGTATGATTTTTGGCAAAGTCAAATGTTGGAGAGATGAACAACTAGCAATGTATGATAACACAAACTTACATGTTTAAAACTCGCATATGACAGTTAAAGTTGGAACTTGATGGTTACAGTCTACAATGACAATCTTTGAGTGGAAAATCTCAAAATGAATATAGCTAGGCTCTTTCAAATTAGGGGGAGTAGAAAGAAAACTCTCAACCTTCCCAGTCAAAATGCAGATTATTGAGTCATTATTTGTGTATCCTCCTGCTCCCCTCATCCTCCGTCAAAACTTGGAAGATGGTTCAAAACCGAAAATGAAATCCAAGCCCACGCTATACTATGTTTCAACAACTTTTCTGTAGCAGACCTCATTGTTGCAAAATATTAATCATTGATTATTATTATTATTATTATTTCGGTTGGGTGAGTTGCGTTTGGTTTTGACGTAGAATGACAACAGTGGTGGGGTATCGAGTTGTTGGTGGCAGATTTAAAGAGAATGGGTGGGGGAGGGATGAAGTGGGGATGGCAATCTATAGTATAAATAAAATCGGTCTTTGCTACAGTACAATGAACAGTACAATGAACAGTTTCAAGTGTCAAATTTCTCATTTTGCCCTCACTAAGTTGTTCTTTTCCCATTTTGCCCTTTCAAAAAAAAAATTAAATTAAAAAAAAAAAAATTAATTAAAAAAAACACGTGTCCTTGGACACGGGCTTTTACTAGTTATGTAATATGGAGAAGATTTCTTTTGCATCTGGACAACTCCCATTAATTTTAGTTAAATTTTATTAACTTCCGTTAAAAAATTTGAATACCTCCCTCATTATCCCTTTAACAGAATTGTCACAAAATGTGAGAAATATATAATGACTAACGAGTGTGTTTAAGAGGGGAAAATCCGGCTTAATTCACTCCCATGACTTGCAGATGACCAAATTAACATCTGAAATAAAGTCCGAACGAGTTTATACTTCACATCCAACAAAACTCAGTAACTAACTACATTGAGGAATTACGGGTAAAAACTCAGACTCGGAATAGAGAGAAGTAGAGAGAGAGAGAACAATTTCTTACTGCTATTCCTCCAAGAAGCCTCATGGAAACTAAACACTCTGTCAATCATCAGAATATAAACAACATGATTTACTGCTAACTTCTACACTTAACTGCAAGAAGTTCAAAACCCTGAACAAGAAAATGATGTAGCCTTCTGCAAATCAATATATTTGCAATATTATCATCAATTACAAGTTAAATATCAATTGTTCTCTGAATATCTATTATATGACCAGAGTGAAAAAAGAAAAGAAAATCTTAGGTATATACTATAAGCATCTCATATTCACACCTTCCTAAATATATGCAGTACATGTGCAATCTCGGCATACATAATGTGTGTGTGTGTATGTGTGTGTGTATAAACTCAAGATTTTTATCACCACAAGATCAGTGCTCTCAAGAAAGCGAGCTTAAATTTTCAAAAACAGTATACCTTCTCCTCTTGTTTGGAAGAGTCATTCGTGGCGTGTATTCTGATGAAAATGAAACTTTTTCCACGACAGAATTAAGAGCTTCACGAACAAAAGAACAAACGAGATCTTCCTCCACTGCCTTGCCACTTATTTCATTAACGGTGAAATCAAAAACATTCTTCACCCGCCCTCTTAATGTTGAGATTTCAGCCCTCACAATATTTATATTAAGGGCACCAATGGCTTGTCTCAATTCAGACATGAGCTCTGGTCTGGACTCGCAACAAATAGATGCTCTGAAAGTACAGTTCCCGTCATCTGAAACCTCACAAAGTGATTCAACTTTCACTTCATCTGAACCTTTAGGAATGAGTAAACCTTTGCTGGCTTGTGTAGCAGTATTGTTCAGCAGTTTTAATTGGCTGATGACTTCAGCAAGTAAAGTGGCTTTGTCCATCTATCAATAATTTAAAGACAGGGTTAGGCTCAAATACCATGGGATGACTCATGAAAACATAAAATTTTGAGTTTTTAGTCAACTCAATTAAACTTTGACCAACATTTTTAAAAAGTTGCGAGTTCTTAGTGCTAGTTTGGTTCACAATAAGAACATTTCATTCCGTGACATTTTTGCACATATTTCATTTATGATTGTGTAAATATCATGGACAGGAATCAAGATTCTGTCGTACCAATCAAACACTTACAATGATTAAAAGTTTAGAATCTAAAACTTATGTTGACTTTTCAATCAGGAAATGAGATAATCTTCTGGACGGAGGGAGTATTAAGCTTAAAAACACAATAACTATGCCAAGAAGATCATTCAATTCCTTCTGGGGCAGACTCCTCCCAAGTATCCCAAGTGTTTCAGAAACGTATGATCACTACCAAAGACCTTATTTTATGCATCAGGAATTTAATTACTTCAAAGTTTCTCATAAAACCCAAAGAACTTTTTATCCAATCAATCTTTTAGACCAGAGTATTGCTGCTATTCTGAATCTCAAACAATTTCTTCCCAATCTCTGTTAGTCATGAAGGCTCGTGTCATCTTACAAGAGAAAAGCCAGGTTGCTTTATTCATCTAGTCAAAACATGTTATAAGAGAAATTATATAATATAAACATAAACTAGTAAATTTTGACCAATTATCTTATTCCTATTATCAAATACTCCCTCCGTCCCATTAATAACTTCACATTTTGCCATTTTGGGTGTCCCATTTAAAGCTTCACCTTTCCTTTTGAGAAACGTCACTTTAAAAGTCACATAAAGTAGTTTTTCTAGACGTTGTATATGAGAAAACAATTAATAAAATACTCGTATTAAGCCTAGTCAATACTTCCTTACCACAAAAAGTGGCACAAATTATTCGTTCATCCCATCATAATCACCGACATCACTTCCACATACATATAAATATGCCTATTGCCTACCATTGTTACAACTTCACTAAGAAAATGCATATTTAGTTTACTGTAGTTGGTAAACAACCCTGAACAACTCATGATTAGTTTATTTTTCAAAATGCTAACCGGCATTTTTATCAGCTGCTGCTGGACCACAAAAAAAGTAATATGAGATTAAATGATCACTATCACCAAACAGAAGCTTCTTTCCCCCCCCCCTTATTCTGACCTTATAGATGTGACAACCGAGACGAGAAAAATGAATTTAAGTCATAGATGTACTAGCATAGATTAACACGTTACAATGGATGAGTCATGAAACTGAAAACGATGAAAAAGAAATAAGCATAGTGGTGAGAAAGTAAGGTAGATTCATTACACCGGCGTATTTAGGCTATAGATAAAGGGGACAATTGCCCCCATTTGCTTTGAAAAAATAAAAAAAATACTAGTGCAATTTTTTCCATTTACTTCTAAACTTAAAAGATTTAGTGCAATAAATGCCGGAGGACGTCAACTTCACTAAATTTCCACAAGCTCAACAAGGAAAAGACCAGAATCTTATTAGAGTGAACTAGTGAAATAATTGTATCCAAAGACTTTCTTTTTTTAATCCTGATTGTAATGTATCCTTTTTTGTATCCCAGGGTATCCCTGGACAACACCTGAGACTAATCCCTCGAGGTACTATCGGACGCTGAAGGGAGGACCTCTCTCAAGATAATTTACTGTGATATTCCCCATCCCACATCGGAAATATGTGGGAATTTAGTGTGATATATAGAAGGCTCATGCACTACTACTAAGCAATCATCCATTGGACTTTTGGAGGCATGTGATAGGATGTGTTTGACCCAATTGAGGAGGTGCTTAGTGGGTTAGTGTGTGGTGCATACGTAGCGGGTCGGGCTTCGGGCTCGGGTCGTTACATTTACTGCATCCACTAGGACTCGAACCCAAGACCTCTTGCTTATGTGAACATACCCTCTTCCACTCTGACCATCCATCATTGGTCCTTCTGCACTGCATCCTAGATCTAATAGAAAATCTACTTTACCATGCAAGATGAAAGATCAGATAGGCACATCTAATATCTTACTCCCTCCGTCCCTAAATGTTTGTCCCATTTTCCCTTTTCCTTTGTCCCAAAAAGTTAGCCTCATTTCCAAAATTAAAGCTTCAAAATCACTAAATTTTCAAAACTTGTAACATTTAGGGACGGAGTATTACATAACGGCGGTGTATATTATCAATAATTTTCAAAGCGTTCGTAAAAATAACCAAAATTAAAGCTTCAAAATCACTAAATTAAAATGTTTGAAAAGTCAAATGGGACAAACATTTAGGGACGGAGGGAGTACTTGGCTAGTTACATGTGAATAGTACATACAACTGAAAAGTTGCTTTATCATATATAGGAAACTCATTGATTTGGCAACTCAGATTAAATAATATTTATAGTATATGGAGGCGGGGAAAAAGTACTAAGGGAACGAATCAATTTACTTTCTCGACTCCGGCTAAAGGGATGTATTGATATCCTTAGAGTCTAAGGCACTTATGCTTATTAGTGTGGGGAGTTAAGTTGATGGTTTGAAAATGTAGGAATACTCTTTACCAAATTAGAATAGTCCATTGAGTTGTAATTGGATATTATAGAATTCATCAAAGTTTTCAAGACTAAAGAGAAGGTACTCAAGATTTTCTAATTGGGCACAAAATGACGATCATTTGTAGTACAAGGTGATCCTTAACATTGCCTTGCGCTCCAAATGGTCATTATCTTGAGCCCAATTAAGAATCAGATAACCTTATCTTTAATATTAAAGACGGACTGAATTCTATAATTTCCAACCACAACTTCTTAATGGTCACAATATAGCCTATACACATATCTTTGAATTTGACTTCAGTGATTTTTAACTCCCAAAAGAACACGAAGTCCACTTTATAGCATGATGATCCATTACTAAAACCATTCAATTATGAAAGATGTTCAAGTATAATTCGTATGAACCAAATAGGCTACGATTTATGGGTGGGTAGCTTTTAGAATCAAACTAGTGGTTTATACAATCATTTGAGATAAGCAATAAAATCACGCTATGCTTAAAAACAAACACAGAGAACCATTGTCTCTAAGCTATTCATGAGTCTAACTGAAAACGATGTTATCAAATAATATGCTAGTTTCATTTTTGGCCGAAACACCCCAAGTAATAGAACTTATATATATATGCAGATACTACATGTGATCAATATATACAAGGACGAGAGATTAAACCTTGTCATTGCAGGGAACAAGACCGCGAAGCGTATCGAGGTGAGCATTAATCCTTTCTCTTCTTCTCCTCTCAGCCTCACTATGATTCTTCATAGCAGCAATAGCTTTCACCTCAGACAACCCACCATTCTTCCCAATTCTACCATGGGCCTCGACAAGTTCTCCTTTCTCCTCATCTAAAACCAAAGATTGAGACTTTGAAATCAACCCATTTTCCAAATTCCCCCCAAACCTGTTCCTTAGTCCTACAACAGTTTTGGATCCAAAGCTTGAAACTTTTTCATTCCAAGAATGATAATCCATCATAGAATATAGTAACCTAAATACAATTGTATGTGTACTATGTGTGTGTGTGAAAAAGACAAGAGAATTCTAGATTGTGAAATAAGGATCAAGACCAGGAGGGCGGATGGTGGGTGCAAACCAAAAAGAGAGGGAACGATTGGGGAGCCTTATGAGCTGAGCAATTGTTGAGGTAAAAATGGATCTTGGGGACATATCTTCCATTAATTCAGAGAGAAAGGTGAGTGATTTTTTGATCTCAAGGATGGAAGGGAAGAGGAATTTAGTGGGAGAACATCCACATTTTCTTCTTGATGATCATGAATTCCAGCATTTTGATGAGTTTTGGTTGGAATTTCTTGGACCCAGTTGGGGAAATTCGACAAATTTCACAAAAAATAAATCAAAGAAAAAAATTGTTGTGGATATGTGTGTGTTGGAAAAGAAATGTTGTGGGGTGTGTGTGTGTGTGTGTGTGTGTGTGTGTGTGTGTGTGTGTAGTGTGGAGGGATAAAGCCAATAAGGGTTTTACATAGACTTGTTCAGGAATGGGGGGAGAGGTCAAAAGTTTGAGATATGGAAGAGCTCACTCACGTCTCTTCAACCGATATATATGCAACGCCAAAAGAATTTAAAGACGAAAATACCCATCTGACTGAATCTCGTACTTTTGACTCATTTAATTTAATTTTTATAATTAATTACCCATGATTTATTTTTTTTCTCATTTTTTTAAAAGATTGAGTAAGTAGCCAAAAACTAATAAAAAACACGTTTTTTCTAAGTTTATGAAAAAACGTGTTTTCCCTTCAACGGACTCAACGGACGGAGGCTCACACACAACGGACGGAGGCTCATTGCCGGCCCGATCTCCTCCCTAACCTAACCTTCATCAACTGCGGTCTCCTTCACCAACATCAATCCTCCCTTCTCCGGCCAAACCTTCACCCAATTCCATCCCAATCAATCGGCAAAACTCACATCAATTACTATTTTAGGTTTTCCCCAAATTGAACCCTAAATCGCGAATTTGTGTTGAGTCGAATGTAGAAGACGATGACCCTGGAGGCTCGCCGGAGTTGATGAAGACGACAACAAATTATGAAGTCAAGCTCGGCCATACGCCGGAGTTGGTGACGCGACGAAAATTCCTGAGATGCAGGGAGGGATTAACGAATAGAGAGAGAAGGTTACAATTGCAATTGTCGTCTTCTTCAACCGAGATTAACGAATAGAGAGAGAAGGGTCATTTGCGTTTAGAGAGAGAGAGTGATTTGCGTTTAGTGAGAGAGAGTTGATTTGCCGTGTTATTTACGTGCCAGTGTGAGGGATTTTATGTGCCAGTTTTAGTGTAAATTAATGCCAGTTTATAAGTATTTGAGTACCAGTTTGAGAATTTGATGTATTGGTGGACTGGGTAATTAGATGCCAGTGTATGCGTTTTGGAGTGCCAGTCCATGTATTTTGAAGTGTCAGTTAGTGTATAATAGAGTGCCAGTAAGTGTGTAACTGAGTGTCAATGTATTTTTTGAATGCCAATTCTTGTAATTTTGAATGCCAGTCCATGTTTTTTTGAATGCCAGTTCATGTTTTTTGAATATCAGCAAAAATAATTATCAGTATTTTTGAGTGCCAGTATATGCATTTTTGAGTGCCAGTAAATGTGTTTTCAAATGCCAGTCCATGTATTTTTGAATGCCAGTGCTTGTATTTTTGAGAGCCAGCAAAAATATTAGTGTAACAAAGTGCCGGTGTTAGTGTAACAGAGTGCCAGTGTGAAGAGTGCCAGTTTATGTATTTAGAAGTGCCCGTGTAAAAAGTGTCAGTTTCAGTTTAACAAAGTGCCGGTGCCGGTTCTGGCTGGCACTTTGTTAAACCGGCAGGCACTTTTTTTCGCCGGCACTTTGTTACATATGCACTGGCACTTTATCACACTGGCAGTTTGTTAAACAGGAACTGACATAAACGGGGGAACCATTAATTACGAAAATGCCACCGTTTATTTTGAACATGGTTGCCAGTAATTACAAAATTGCCACCGTTTATTTTGAAAACACGTTTTTTCTTATCTTAAGAAAAAACTAGTTTTTTATAAGACGAGTAAGTATTATGAAAAACAAGTTTTTTTTTTCAAATATATAGGAAAAATTAGTTTTAAAAATATACTGTGACATTTTTATAATTAACTGAAATTTCATTTAAAATACGCGGTGACATTTTTGTAATAAATGACACTTTTTCAAAAACAGTAATAGTGTTTTTCATGGCCAGGTATAAGGTATAGTGTCAAATTGTGTCGGTTGATTTTTTTGGTTCAAGTGTTATTGTTAAATAATACAGCAGTGTTAGTGTTAAAAAAGTGACATGTGCAGTGATTAAAAGAGTCAGTTTTAATTATAAAAAAGTGTCAATGAGGTGTTAATAAGTTTCGATTATTTACGAAAATGCCACCGTGTCATTTAAAAAAAATCAATTACTTACAAAAAAGTCACCGTGCGTTTTTTAAAAAAAGTTTCAGTTAATTATAGAGCCGTTAATTTGGGATCGTCCTGTCGAAACGTCCTATCCCGACATACAAATGGGACGGAATGGGATAATATATTCTAATACAACAACAACAAAGCTTTAGTCCCAAATTAATTTGGTGTCGGCTAACATGAATCCTTATAGGTCATCGTGGAAAAAAAAACAAAAAATAATAATAATGATAAAAAAATTAAAAAATAAAAAATAAAAAATAAAATAAAATAAAAATAAAAATCAACCCCCACATGGGTTTTTGTCCTCCACTCCTGCCTCTTCAACACCATACTTTCATCCACTCCAAGTAAACTCATATCATTTTCAATCGCTCTAATCCAAGTTTGTTTGGGTCTTCCCCTACCCCTCGCCATTTTATCATTTTCCCACTGTTCCGGCCTCCTAACTGGTGCATCACTCGGTCTCCTTCTCACATGCCCAAACCACCTTAGACGATTTTTCCTCATTTTATCCTCAATAGGTGCAACTCCTACTTTAACTCTGATCACCTCATTTTCCAATCGATCATTTCTTGTATGAGCGCACATCCATCGAAGCATACACATCTCTGCCACATTCATCTTATGCACGTGACACTGTTTCACGGCCCAACATTCGATGCCGTAAAGCAGTGCCGGCCTAATTGCCGTGCGGTAGAATTTTCCCTTTAATCTATGGGGCATGCCGCGATCACATAGGAACCCTATGGCACTCTTCCACTTCAATCAACCTGCTTTAATTCTATGAGCCACATCTCCATCTAATTCTCCATCCTTTTGGATAATGAATCCAAGATAGCGAAAAAACTCAGAAGCTTGAATAATATTACCATCAAATGTGACTGCCCCTGCCTCCCTACTTCCAGCTCTGCTAAACTTACACTATAAATACTCAGTCTTGCTTCTGCTCAGTCTAAAACCTCGAGATTTCAAAGTGTGTCTTCACAATTCCAATTTACTTTCAACACCCTCTCTTGTCTCATCAATCAACACAATATCATCTGTGAACAACATATACCTTGGTATATCATCTTGGACTGACCCCATCAATTCGTCAATTATCAAAGCAAAGAGAAAGGGGTTAAGTGCGAAACCTTAATGCACACCAATCTTTATAGGGAACTCTTCAGTCTTCCCAACACTAGTCTGTACACAAGTACTAACTCCATTATACATGTCCTTGATAATATCAATATATTTATTTGAAACACCCTTCTTTGCTAGTGCCCATCAAAGTACCTCTCTTGGCACTTTATCATACGCCTTCTCCAAATCAATGAAAACCATATGCAAATCTTTCTTTTGATCCCGATATTTCTTCATGGTTTGTCTCATAAGATATATTGCCTCCATAGTCGATCTTCCCGGCATAAACCCAAATTGGTTATCCGAAATATCCACAATTTTTCTCAGCCTTTGTGCAATCACTCTTTCCCAAAGTTTCATAGTATGGCTCATTAGTTTGATCCCCCGATATTTGGCACAATCTTGGACATCACCTTTGTTCTTATACAAAGGGATCAGAGTACTCTTCCGCCACTCCAATGACATTGTGTTACTTCTCCATATCTTGTTAAATAGCTTTGTTAACCACTCTATTTCCCTCTCCCCGAAACATCTCCAAACCTCAATTGATATTCCATCCGGTCCTACAGTTTTCTTCAATCCCATCTTTTTCATTGCCATTTCCACTTCAGCCTTTTGAATTCTCCGCATAAAATCTCGATTAACCATACTCGAAGAGATATTCAAATCTCCAATATCCTGCTCTTGACCGCCATTGAACAAGGTATCAAAGTACGAACTCCATCTATCTTTTATCTCTTTATCCCCGACTAGAACTCTTTGATCTACATCCTTCACACATTTAACCTTCCCAATATCTCTTGTCCTCTTATCCCTCATACGAGCGAGTCTCTAGATGTCCTTTTTCCCTTCTTTTGTATCCAACTTATCATAAAGTTCCTGATTCATCTTTGCTCTTGCGTTGCTTACTGCTTTCTTAGCTTCTCTCCTAGCTTCCATATACTTCTCATAGTTCTCGTCGCTCCTACATTTTCCCAATAATTTGTGGCATTCACACTTGCCCTTTATTGCTTGTTTTACTTTCTCGTTCCATCGTGATGTGTCCTTACTTAGTGGCACATTTCCTCTAGATTCTCCAAGGACTTCTTTCGCCACCTCCTTTATGGTATGTCCCATCTTAGTCCAAGTCGAATCTATATCCATATCCTCCATATTATCCGATCAAATATCGGTATCGACCATCTTAGCTACAAATTTCTATTGATTCTCCCCTTGAACTCTCCACCACTTGATTCTAGGGTCTACATGTGGTTTTCTCTTTCTCGAAATTCTCTTACTTCGAAAATCAAGTACCACAAGTCTATGTTGAGTTGTTATGCTCTCACCCGGAATAACCTTGCAATCTGTATAACTCTTTCTACAAGCATTACTTACTAAGAAGAAGTCAATCTGACTCGCATTACCTCCACTCCTATAGAACACCAAGTGAGATTCTCTCTTCTTGAACCAAGTGTTCATTATACTCAAGTCATATGCCATCGCAAAATTCAGGATACTATCTCCTGCTTCATTCCTCTCCCCAAAACCAAAACCTCTATGTATGCTCTCAAATTCATGTTGACTAGACCCCACATGCCCGTTCAGATCACCACCAATGACTAATTTCTCACCACTAGGTACTCGTTGCACTACCTCTTCCAAATCTTTCCAAAACGCTTGTTTAATAGCTGCATTCAACCCTACTTGTGGTGCATAGGGAGAAATAATATTTATAATCTCATCACGTATCACTAGTTTAATGCCCATAATTCGATCACTCTTCCTGTACACTTTCACCACATCATTAATATACTCCTTATCAATAATGATACCCACTCCATTTCTACCCTTATTCTTTCCTGAGTACCAAAGCTTAAAACCCCAAGGCGATATTTCTTTTGTTTTCTCTCCAACCCACTTAGTTTCCTGTAGACACATTATGTGAATCTTCCTCCTCCTCATAACTTTCACCACCTCTGCTGATCTCCCTGTCAAGGATCCAATGTTCCAAGTTCCCAAGCGCATCCCACTACCCTTACACCTACCATGGACTAGCTTCTTTACCCGCACTTGTCTGCCATGCGGGAACCCTTGCAGATTTGACACCACCCCCGGGCGAAGAGATGGCGCGTCGCTTCCGGGCGATGACCTAGCAACCATTGCATACTTATTACTACACCCAGGTCTTTGAAGTGTAGCGCGTCGCTGCTGAGGAAACACCCCAATGATATTCATATTCGGATTCATGTCATGATAATGTGACAAAAATTTTACGCTGGCTGTCACATGCCTACCGCAACCCTCACCCTTTATCCTGACTTGGGACAGGACGAGACGGGACGTCCCGCATTTTTATAATTTTATTTTTTTTAACCTCGAAGGTATTTTAACGCGTAGTTTTTTGTTTTCTTTCAGCTATCAATTGTTTTTTTTTGTTGATTAAGATATGTTATGAATTTAAGAAGTTTTTATCTTGTTGGATTGCAAAAGATTAATCTTATTTTTCAATTCAATGTTTTGGCATTATCTCAGTTATATTTTAGTTTTATAATATTATCGTCTTATTTTCCCGCATTATCTCGTATTGTCCCACATCCCAATGTGGGAGGGGACAGGACGAGGAATTTCTGTCACGCAAAGAATTCGGGACGTCCCATCTCGTCCCGTAAAATTGCGGGATTTCATAGTTTCGTCCCGTCCCATCCCATATTCCCGAATTAACAGCTCTAGATAATTACTAAAATATCACCGCGCATTTTTAAAAACTAGTTTTTCCAAATTACTTGAAAAAACTGGTTTTTTCTAAGATTTTGACATAAGTATTCCCATAAATGACAAGCCTTGTAAAGTATTTGTCAAAATAATCAAGTTTTGTGATACTTGCTACTAGCAGTAGCGAGTTTAATAAGAAAAAGAGTAAATTCGCTACTTGCAGTAGCGAGTTTCTCAAAACTCGCTACTAGAAATAGCGAGTTTTAGAGAGAGAGTGTAAACTTGATATTGCGAATAGCGAGTTTCACCCATGTTCATTTTTTCAAATACTTTTAAAGGCTTATCATTTGGGAATTTTAAAAAAAAAAATAAATGAGAAAAAAAATCATTACCTAACAAGGGGAGTTGATGTTGTAGGAAAAGTGCTTATCAATCTTTGTCCACGTGGCAGGACCAATCACTTGACTCCTTGACCTGAAATCAGAACCCATGACTAGCCGGAATGGCTCCGCTTAGATCCTCGAGCGTGAGAGTAAGTATGGTATTTCGGAGAGCAAATATTGTAAATGAACAGAGAGATTCAAACGACAAAATTGCAGTTACCTTAAAATTGTTGTGGTTGTCATGTATTTATAGTTGTTTGATGAGTGGGGTATATTTAGTAGGACTGCATGAATCCCGTAATTTGTGGGACAGTTACGTGTCTATAGATCGTGTCCGTGAGTGGCTCCTGATTTGTAGGGAGCCAGTTATGGAAAGAGTAGTGCGTACGCCTGGACCCAATAGGTCGACGCTTGCTTGGCAGGTCGAGGTCACCTGTTGGGATTAGGTCGACCTGACTGATGGGTAGGGCTGGACCGTACCCGAAATAGAATCTGGATCGTAGAGTCGGACTAAGTTAGGTTGAGACCTTGTAGGTCAGACAATGAACTTAAGTCGACTGATCATGAAGATGGGCCTTGGTCCTTGCAATAATTGGGCCTAGCCCACTGAGAACGTGGTCACAATAACTGACTGGGGATTGGACTTTACTCGCTTGGCCCAGCTCGACACTTTTGGTATGTTTAGTGGCCCCCAACTTTCTGAGTTGACTTTGTCGACCAGGAAGTTAAAGAAATTTTGATGAAGCTTGCCGTGACTCGCAGGTCGATGCTCGCGCTGATGTTTAGTCGACCAAAGGTGACGTGGCTCAATCATGAACGTTTACAACGAACGGTCAGATCTGGAAGAGCGTCGTTTTTCCGTAATCATTGTAATTTTGACGTTTGGGAACCGCCTTGGGAACTGTTTTCCACATTTAATTAGGAAAATAACGTTTGAATTTTTCCTTTTTCCTTCTCAATTTCGGAAAATATAAATACCCAAATCCTTCTCCTTTTCGAATTTTTACTTTCTTCAATCCTTCGTATCTCTTTGGCGACAGCAGTGAAGCAGCAACTGGATTTATTGGAGCTTTCGTCTTCTGCAACAATCCCCTCTTGTAAAACTGATTAAGGTATTCCTCTCGTCCTCTTGCATTAGGGTTTTAATTTCTGCTTTGTTCTTGATTTCCCCATGGCTAGAACTTTTAGTAGTGAGCCAGGAGCTTGGTATGGGTATTGCACCGTTAACCATCGAGTATACAAACATATACGTGGAGTGTGGAGAGAGATGTCCTTGGATAAGTGTGCCTCCATCTTGACAAGGTGGGGGCTGACTTTTGATGAAATAGGATTGCCCATAGGAGAAGACGTAGCAGATTTGGGAATTGACGACTCAAATGTTGTCTCTTTTCATCTCTTCCATGAATTGCTTGACCATATATCACTATTTTATGTGAGGGATGCTAATAAGCCCTCCTTCCTTAGGAATAGGAAAGGTTTCCCAGGGAAGTCTAGGTCGCCCTTAGGTAGGTCTCCTGAATGTGATCATAGGTCTGACTCCCCTGTTTCCTCTTCTTCTTGTACAGATATGGCAGCTCAGGAAGGAAATTCAGCATCTACCTCCTCAAGTCCCCGGATTGTGGATGCATTCGACTCCTTGGCTGTACCGGGTAGAAATGAAAGGGGCTATGTGCCTCAGAGACCACTTCGAGGGAAGAAGAACCTGGAGTCTCGATATGCCATGATCTACGATTTCTGTGAGGTAGATAGGGAAGAATTTAAGGTGACCATCTATAGTAAGAAGGAGTTCATGTCGCGGTTTCGTGCTACCTTTACTACAGATACCACTAGAGTAGCTTTCTTCTACGGCCAATTCGAGGCTGGTCTGAGGTTACCGCTAGATCCCTTCATAAATGAATTTTTGGAGGGTATGGATGTTATGCTTCTTCAACAGGGAGCTAACACATGTAGAGTCCTGGTATGTTTTATCATGGTATGTAGGTTCTTAGGCTACGAACCTTGTATGAGAGTATTCAAGGAGTTTTTTAGTGTTAAGTTTGATAAGAATGATATGGGAATCAGCACCCCTTCTAAGCTAAACTCCCCCAAGTTATTTATCAACCTTCCTAGTAAGGTGAGTGGGTGGAACTCCCATCTTGTAGAGGTGAAGAGTAAGTCAGGATGGGAGTTCCCCTTGCCCCATACTACTTCTAAGGTTATGAAAGAGGGGGATTATTGGGAGCCACATTGGCACTTTGATCTGTATAAGAGACTGACCCAGTTGGCTGATAGGGGACCTATTAGCTGGGAAACCCTGGGGACTACCAAGTATAATTACATCCAAGCTGGGATGATGGCTGGTGAGGGGGAAGTGTTGCCTCTGGTCCCCGTTGTTAGATGTCAGGTATATCCTGATTGGGTTACCCACGCCTTGGGTAGATTTTAGGAGAAGTGCCAATTCTGCTAGAGGACTCCCAATTACTGTAAAGACAATGGGGAGCATGTTGGTGGTAAGAGTTTACTCGTCTTTATTTCTTAACTTGACCATTAATTGCTCGTATGTAGAACTTGTAGCTCGTACATAGAACTAGTTTGACTTGTATGTGCAACTCTTAACTCGTCAATTGTTAGCTCGCATGTAGAACTCGTAGCTCGTACATAGCTAGTTCGTACATAGAACTCGTAGCTCGTATGTATAACTCTTGTTTGTTGATCTAACCTTTTGTTATCTTGGTTTTGTGCAGTTCTTACCCCTGAACAGGAAGCCAATATGGGTCGCATAGTAGGAGTGTCTGACAAGAAGAAGGCTAAGAAATCTCACGGTGCTGCCAATGCCCGAGCCAACGGAGAGAGAAAGGCTGAAAAGAGGAATGATTTACTGTCTAAAGATAATGCTGGGATGGTACCAATGGAGGAGTTTGAATCGGAAGAGCCCGAAATTGGTATCCAGGCTCGGGAAGTAACTGAAGAGGGCGATGGGACTAACAGGTCGGTTAGACCAAGCCCGAGCTCCGATCCAACCCTTAAAACTAATGCCGCGACCTCTGGTCCTGGGACTACTGGGGCTAGCCCTTTGAATGTGGTGAACGTGGATGATGACACCTTGGATGAAGATGATGACCGGCCTTTGAATTCGAAGAAGAGATCGAGGGTTGATAAGGGAAAAACTGTCTCCTCAAGCCAACTTCCCCCTCCAGTCTCCTCTTCTACTAGCCAAGAATCCATTGAAGATCGAATAAGGAAGCTGAGCGATGTGCCTCCTCTCAGTGGGGTTAACAGTATGAGCCGCCGTTATCCCGAGCTAAGCCTTGGTCAAGTTGTGGTTAGGAGGGCAATAGACGTCGACCTACTTGCCCATTTTGCTGATAAGGGGATGACCCCTGAAGAATTTTCTGCTCGATCTGGCTTGGTGCAGAGTGAGGTAAGCTTTTGTTCTCCCTATCTGTTTGGTCGCTTATTCTTTGAGATCGTCACTTTAGTTTCTGAGTCTTTGTCTAGCTAACCCTTTAATGATTTCCGGTAATGCAGTCCCTTACCATGGTGGAGCAAGCCAAGAGCTCTTGGAGGGCGTCCATTGAAAGGGAGAGGCAGGCCATAAGTCAGTATTCAAATAAATCTCACGAGTTGTCCGAGCTGAAGGAGAAATACAGATAGATATACGAACAATGTCTCACCAATAGTCGGGCTGCTCAATAGAGGTGGAGTAGCGAGATACTCCTTGAGCTGTTGGAATGACGAATGACATTCGGTCATCCATTCAAAAATTTTCATCCCCCTCAAAGATTTTAAGAAGGGGAGAGACATTTCTGCCGACTTGGCTATAAAGCGACCTAGGGCTGCCACCCTACCATTAAGTCGCTGCATCTCCTTGATATTAGTGGGCTCTTGCATGTCGACTAGAGCCTTGATCTTTTCTGGATTGGCTTCGATTCCCCGTTGTGACACCATAAAACTAAGGAATTTGCCAGCTGCTACCCCAAATACACATTTGCTCGAATTAAGCTTCATGTCGTTTGCTTGTAGATTGACGAACGTTTCCTTTAGGTCGACTACATGACGTCCGATCTTTGTTTTGATAACCATATCGTCGACGTAAGCCTCCATGTTTCAGCCAATCTGTGAAGCAAAGACCTTGTTCACCATCCTTTGGTAGGTTGCTCCTGCATTCTTTAATCCGAATGGCATCATATTGTAGCAGTAAATGCCTCCAACAGCTTGAAACGCCGTCTTCACAATATCATCTTCATGCATCTTGATCTGGTGATAGCCTGAATAGGAATCGAGAAAGCTGAGTGTGGAATGTCCAGCAATTGAATCAACGAGCTTGTCAATTCGAGGTAGGGGGTAGCTGTCTTTTGGGCAGGCAAGATTAAGGTTGGTGAAGTCGACGCACATTCTCCACTTGCCATTAGATTTTTTCACCATGACCACATTAGCTAGCCAGGTGGTATGAGTAGCTTCCTTTATGATACCTGCACTTAAAAGCTTTTGTACCTCGAGTTTTATAGCCTCCTCTTTGTCGTGAGCAAAGCTTCTCAGCTTCTGAGGTTTGGGTTTTATGGTCGGGTTGACCTCCAGCCTATGAATGGCGACCTCCTCCTTAATCCCTTTCATGTCTTCTACTCGCTAAGCAAAACGTCGTTGCTTTCTTTGAGTAGCTCGACAATCTCCAATCTTTCTTCAGGTGACAACTGCTTTCCAATCTGAATTTTCTTCTCGGGATAGGAAGGGTTTACTATCACTGCTTCCAGCTCGTCCACAGCTTCCAGCTCCGGACCATCTCTGAATTGAAGGGTCTCGATGATGATCTCTCGAACCCTCTGTCTTTCTTTGGCCCCCCAAGTGTGGAGATTTCTCGACGATCATGTCATCTAGCTCGTCTGCGATCTCACTGGTGGTGGCCCTCGAGTTATTGTCGACTTGGAGGCATAGCTCGCCTATGAAGACTTGGTCGACCATAACTGTATCTGGATCGACCATGGTGACCTCAGAGTGACGTGTCGGCTCAGTCATGACCTCGTCATGTGAGCGATAGGTCGACTCTTCCACGCTGGTGATTGTAGATAGTCTAGAAGTTGTGGTGACTGATTTTGACATCTTCAAATATCCCTCAGCAGTTTCAATCTCCAGTTCCCTCTTCTTCCTAGTTCGTAGGACATGGTCAAGATATTCTCGAGCTGTGCTTCGTACACAGCCGACTCCAGCTAGCGTCGGGAACTTAACTCGCTGATGGGGGATCGAGGCCACCATTCCAAGTGCGACCTGACCAGGGATACCAAGAATTGCAGCATAATCACTATTCACATCAATGACAATAAATTTTACCTTGGAGACGACCCTGTAAGGATGTTGGCCTATGTCGACATCCAACTCAATCTGTCCTTTGGCATCGACCCGGTGGTTGGTGAAGCCCTCCAATCTGCCATTATATCGCTCGAGCTGCTCATTTGAGAGTCCCATCTCCTGGAATGTCTTGTAAAACAAAATATCCTTGCAGGCCCCCGTGTCTATCAAGAGTCTGCTCGTCGTACACCCATCTATTAATCCTGGGATAACGAGAACCTGCTCTCTAGCTGCTATATTGGTTGCCAGCTCGTCCGGATAGAAACTAATCATCTCGTCTCTAATATAGCTTCTAGGGGGTATATGAGGTGCCTTGCTGAGCTGGAATATCTTGTGTTTGATGGCAGTGTTACTAGCTTGCTCCGTAATAATGCCCAAATTCAATCTAGGCTGCCTCGGCTCTTGATGTCCACCAGCAGCTCGCTCACCACCACCTACCTGAGGTCTTTTCACATAGGCGTTGAGCCTTCCTGGTCGACCCACCTCTGAATGATACGTTTAAAGCTCATACAATCCTCTGTAGTGTGGCCCGTATCTTTGTGATACTCGCAGCATTTGCTGTTATCCCGTCTGAACTTATTTCCTGGGTTCATTGGGGTAGGAGGGCCTAGCTCGACCGTATTCATTATCTCGGTTCGACTCACTGTTAAGGGAGTGAAAGCTTCGGGCACTTTCTCAGTTGCCCTAGTTCTATTCTTGCCATCTTTGTTGTTTCCCCCATTCTTGGTTGCGTCCTTGTTATCAGCATCAGCGACCTCAGCCTTGGGGCCTTTCCCATTTTTCTTCTCTTTTCTTTCCTCGCCCAATGCCACATTGTAGGCCTTCTCGAACAACTCTTGTCGAGTAGTCACAGTTCGGACTGTCAGCTCGTAGTCCATATCTGCAGAAGCAATTCCGTTCCTGAAACAACTGATCACCTCTCTATCCGTGAGGTCCTCCTCGATCTTGTCGACCATCTCCTTGAATTTGGTATAGTAGCTCATCGAGCTTTCGTTTTTTCCCTGTACCAGATTATTCAAGTCGGTGACTGTCGTCTTCCGAGCTCCAGCAGTCGAGAAGCGATCCAAAAATTTCTTCCTCATATAAGTCCAAGTCAAGATGCAACCTGGTGCCAAGCCATTAAACCAAGTGAGGGCTGCCCCGGTGAGAGTGCTAGTGAGTGCTTTACACATCATGTCGTCCTCGTTGGAGACAAAGCACATCGTAGCCTCTAGATGTTGTATATGGCTTTTGGCATTGGTTGCACCCGAATATTTTTCCAGGACGGGTAATCTGAAACCTGGAGGAGGTAGACGGTCGAGCAGCTCCTTGGACAAAGGACGAAGAGCAAAATCATTTTGTTCCCCCTTTCCGGCATCCTCTTTCTTATCAGCCTCCCACTGTTCAAACTTTTTCTTCCACAATAGCCATTCCCTGGCATCTGGTCTGTCGTCCCTAGCTTGGGGGATATCATTGGATCTTTGCCTTTCACTCCTAAGGGGAGTTATCTGTCTGCTCCTTCTATCCCTGTGAGAGGGCGACCTCACTGACTGAACTGGCGACATGCGCCTTTCCTCTCTAACTGGCGACCTGCGCCTGTCATCTCTGACTGGCGACATGCGCCTATCATCTCTAACCGGCGACCTGCGCCTATTTTCTCTAACTGGCGACCTGCGCCTATCTCCTCTGTGGGACTGCGACCTTTGCGTCCTGGCAGGCGATCCACGCAAGCTTCAACTAGCTTCTAGCTGTCGTCTTAGATCTGACTGGGCTTCCTGCTCTCTATTCCTGTTGAGGCTGGCCCGCAGATCGTCACTCGGAACATGAATAGGGGATTGAGCCCGCTGCACTATCCTGCGCTCGACATTCTGTCCCTCGGCCTCGTTTTGCCTAGTACTTCTCACGGGCTCCCTGTTAGAAACCTGGGAGGGGGCTACCCCTTCTGACCTTCTGTCAGCCTGCTCTGCCTCCGCCATTGCTAGTAACTCTGCTAGAATTTGAGCTCGCTCTAACAACATCTCCTTTTTGCTTAGGGGATTGGTTGAGGGACCTGCCATGTCTCATGCAGTCATTCGTCCCGTTTGACGCTTTGGAGGAGGCGGCACTCCCTGCCCGTCTATAGGCCGCTTGTCTCTTCCACCATCAGGCAAGCCTCTACCGTCAGCAACGCTATTAGATCAAGTCGCCCTTTGGTGATGACGAGGTGGAGGGGGGGAGGCAGATCAGCATTGTGGTTCCCGGCGCCGGCGTCCGTGTTAGTGCCGTTGTTACCTTCGTTGTGCTCGAGTGAGGCTTCAGAAACGTGTCCATCCGAAGTTACCATGTTTACCAGTTGAAAAAACTTTTGAGGTCAATTATGCACGATTCCCGGCAATGGAATCAAACTGATGCTGCAGAAAAAATGCTTATCAATCTTCGTCCACGTGGCAGGACCAATCACTTGACTCATTGACCTGAAATCAGAACCCACGACTAGCCGAAATGGTCTCCGGCTTAGACCCTCGGGCGTGAGAGTAAGTATGGTATTTCGGAGAGCAAATATTGTAAATGAACAGAGAGATTCAAACGACAAAATTGCAGTTACCTTAAAATCGTTGTGGTTGTCATGTATTTATAGTTGTTTGATGAGTGGGGTATATTTGGTAGGACTGCATGAATTTCGTAATTTGTGGGACAGTTACGTGTCTGTAGATCGCGTCCGTGAGTGGCTCCTGATTTGTAGGAAGCCAGTTATGGAAAGAGTAGTGCGCACGCCTGGACCCAATAGGTCGACGCTTGCTTGGCAGGTCGAGGTCACCTGTTGGGATTAGGTCGACTGGCGATGGGTAGAGGGCTGACCAGGTGCCGAAATAGAATCTGGATCGTAGAGTCGGACTAAGTTAGGTCGAGACCTTGTAGGTCGGACAATGAACTTAAGTCGACTGATCATGAAGATGGGCCTTGGTCTTTGCAATAATTGGGCCTAGCCCACTGAGAACGTGGTGACAATAATTGATTGGGGATTGGGCTTTACTCGTTTGGCCCAGCTCGACACTTTTGGTATGTTCAGTAGTAGTTAATCAAATATATATATGTCAATACATGTTTCTGTTTTTAATAGATATGGGATAATTGTCTAACACGCCCGGCTGACTGGAGAGAAGGGGATCGAGCATGTGAAGTCGTGAAACTTGTAGAAGATAGAAATAGTGGACCTCGCAGAACTAGATGGTCCACAGATAGAAGTAGAAGCAATCAAAACAATAGATCGATAACTTTTATACCATATTAGAATTAAAAGATGGGTCAACAAAAGTAGAGAGACCCAAGTGTGAGCATGGGTCAAATTAGGCCAATAACAAATGATATTTATATGTGGAGTAATTTCTCAAATTTATATATCGATTCATGTTTCCCTTATTAGTAAACGTGAAAATTGTTTAACATATACTCCCTCCGTTTCGGGATAATATGCACATTTTTGTTTGTCATGAGAATTAAGGTAAAAGGTGAAAAAGGTGATGTGTTGTGAGTGTAGATGGTTGGGTGGGTAAGAGAAAGTGGAGTAAGTGGTTAATTGTTGTGAGTAGAGACAAGTGGGTCCCATTTTCATTTTGAAAAAGTGCAGATTATTATGAAACATCCAAAAAATTTTTTTTTACAGATTATCGTGAGACGGAGGAAGTATATGATCAATGGCGGAGCCAGTAAGGGACGTAAGGGGGTTGATTGCCCCTTTCCATTTTATTGGGCAAATATATGAACCCTTCGTGCACATTGTGAGTTTCAATAGCTCTCTACATACATCTCATCAGAACCTATGGAGTATATTATGTTGTTGTGCAACAGTAATTGTTCGGTTTTGCAATTTGTAACATTAAGATTGATATTTTTAAAGGACGTATCATTATTTAAATCAGTCCGTCAATTAAATACTCCCTCCGTCCCAGTTCAATTGATACTTATTTTCTTTTTGATCCGTTCCACACCAATTGATACTTACCCAAAATAGAAATGAATCTTCACTATTTACCCCACTCATTCTCTCTCCTATTTTACTTTTTCACTCACAACATTCTCTCTTCTAACTATTCTTCCCACTCATTCTCTCTCCTATTTAATTCTTCCTACTCACAACATTTTCTTTCACTTTTTCTCTCACTTACTTTTTTTTAATTTCCACACTCAAAAAGTTGGTATCTATTAAACTGGGACGGAGGGAGGAGGGAGTATATCAATATTCTAGAAACTGGACACATATTTAGACTGCCAAAGTGAAAACGTGGAAAAAAATTATGATTTTTTAATGAAAGTTATGAGTAGTTAATTAGCAGATGTGGCCTAATCAATAAAAGCTGAACTTCTTTTAGGGCATTCCCAACTTTGGGTCGAGAAATTTGCCTCCCCATGATAAAACCATCCTCAACCATCAAACTCAAATTCTTACTCAAAAAAAATATTCTCTTAAAATATTCTCAATTTAATCACATAATCATTTAATTTTTTATATTTGTATATAATTAAAATTATAATTGATATTTTATTTAAATATTTAAAAATTAAATAAATTGAAATTTCGAATATATAATTAAAAAAAAACAACGATTCATAATAAAAAAATACTAAAATACAATAATATAACACGTCACAATTACATAGTAATACTAAAGAAAATTAGAAATATAATACACCACAATGCAAATAAAAAACATAACGCAATGCTAAAATAAAAATTACAAATTAACCATATTCACTAATTTTCCGAGCTCGAATATTCTTCCCAAATATGTTCGATCAAAGCATTCCGAAGTTCGTAATGAGCATTTGCATCCTTGATTTGGCGGTGTCGAGCTAGAAAATTCTGAAATGTCGAATTTAATGTCTAATTTATATTTCAGTTGTTTATTGTATTTTGTAATTTGTATTAAAATTCGTAATAACTAAAAAATATATCACAAAAAAATATCTCATAAAAAATACTCCCTCCGTCCCACCCAGCTTAAGAAAAAATGAAATGACACGGGAATTAAGGAATATTATTATAGTATTAGGAGAGAGAATGAGTGGAAGAAGTGTTGTGAGTGTGAAAAATTAAATAGGAGAGAGAATGAGTGGGATGAATAGTTAGGAGAGAGAATGTTGTGAGTGTAAAAGTAAAGTAGGAGAGAGAATGAGTGGGGTAGAAAGAGTATAAAAATAATAAAAACTTTTCATTTTTGAAATTCTTAAGATCGGCGGGACGCCCAAAATGGAAAGTTTTCTTAAGATCGGTGGAACGGAGGGAGTATATCACATAAAAATATATCACATAATATATCACTAAAATAGTTTATTATTACATTAACAAAAAAAAAAACACATCAAAAATACACAAAAGACATTTGCCACCCATGAATAGTGAGGAGGCAAATTTGCCACTTACTATTCATGTGTGGCAAATTTGCCACATATTTGCCTCCTCCATTGGGGTATGAACAGTGTCAAAGAGAAGGCAAATTTGCCATTTGCCTCCTCCCTTAGGAATGCTCTTAGCCTGTTAATTATAACTAGTCATTCCATCCGTGCATTAAATGCACGAATAAATAATTTGACAAATCAATTATTGAGATAGATGTGAAATTATAAATTTTGCATTTATTATATTTATCAAGAGAGCTTGAGAAATGTATTTGGCCAATTTTTTTATCAAGAAGGGAGTTTTGGAGGGAAAACTCAAAATGCTTATTCACTTCAAGCTTTATATATTTATAGATAATTTAATAATATAAGGCTCCATTTGTTTGGGGTGATGGTATTAAGAAGCATTTTTCGAAAAATGTTTTGAGTAGGAGAAATTTAGAAAATATTTTACTTAGCAAAGAAGCCTATTTTCCATTGATCGAAAAAAGAATTCCGTTAACTTTATTTTCCAATATTTACCAAATATCAAAAAATGGAAAAAAAAAAAAGAAAGGGGGGAAGTTATCAACTACTAAGTAGTTGTTTGTGAAATTAAATACTAGATTACAATAAGTCAAGGATTAAAATAGAATTTATTTGGAGATTGAGATATTTTTAATAAAAGGCGACTTTTAAATTATAGGTAGAAAAATGTGAAAAGGAATAATTAGTTATTAGAGGTAAGCATCTCTTCTAATTTTCAACAACCTTTGGGTTGACATTAAGCTAAGAGGCATTAATTAAACGGGTAGACTTAGCCCTTATAATAGTTCTGGAGGTATATATTTGTCACACTCTATCGGTGGTGAAAGTAGTCGTTTTGTTACTTTTCACATGGAAATTAAATTACTTTTTTTTTTATTTTTTGTAAATAGGAATGTTGTGTCTAGATTCAACCTCTATAAGCCCAAACCTAATCTAACCTAACCACCCTTTCTTTTTCTTTTATATTTCTAAACGATGCCGTCTCCTTATGCCGACAGACAGTGCTTTGTCATCTTTATTTTTATTCTTCCTCTCTATTCATTTGGTTAACAAAAATGCTCACCTCCATTTGTTTTTTTATTTTTCATTTTATTTTTTTATAAAAAGTGTTATCCTAAGTAATTCTTTTAGAAAATTTTCTAGTTGTTAGAACCCAATACCTAGGTTTGTTAATTATGTGATTTTTAAGCGTGTTGCAAGCAATTAGCAAACCAACCCCTAATAAACACAAGACCCTCTGCCAATCCGATGAGCTTTTGGCTCAATGGCATAAGCCTTTGACTTACTTTCAAAAAGGTTGGTTCGAACCCCACCCAAGTTTGTATTTGAAAAGTTGTAATTGGAAAAAATTGCAATTAAATCTAAACAGTAAACAACCAATAATGCCTTACGCTTGCTCCGTTCCAATATTCATGCGAAAAGAAATTGCATTTTTCATACTAGTACAAACAAGCTGCAAAATTATGAAACTACAAAGGAAAGGGTATTGCTTACAACTGAAAACAGTGACGGTTTGTTCTCTCTCTCTCAAGAGTGATTTTCTTTATAAAAACGATGAGAACAAATAAAACTTCAACTTAAACTAGTGAATAAATAGCTCTCCGAGCTGAGCAGCACGTTTCGTGGGGGGCCACAGACATCCAATGGCACAAGTCTTGTACAACAGACTAACATTCTTTTTACTCCTTGCCGAAATCAGCATTATAGTGTGAACTTGATTCCAGTTTCTTGGCTTCATTCAATTTTCGGACAGCCTGTAACAATTATTAAATTTACAGAAAACGTCACATCTATAAAAATCAAATGGGTCTTATATTAATCATGTACAACGCATTTCTAACTATGACTACCTAAGAAAAGATGTTACTCCCTCCGTCCCTAATTGAATGCCAAATTTCATTTTGAGGCAAGGATAAAAGGCTGAGCTATCAGCTGTCCTAGGATCAATTAATGTTCTTTTGAGACTTAAAGCAGGTTGGTTGAAGTGGAAGAGTGCCACAGGGTTTCTATGTGATCGCGGCATGCCCAATAGATTAAAGGGAAAATTCTACCGCACGGCAATTAGGCCGACATTGCTTTACGGCACCGAATGTTGGGCCGTGAAACAGTGTCACGTGCATAAGATGAATGTGGCGGAGATGCGTATGCTTCGATGGATGTGCGGTCATACAGGATCGATTGGGGAATGAGGTGATCAGAGGTAAATTAGGAGTTGCGCCCATTGAGGATAAAATGAGGGAAAATCGTCTGAGGTGGTTTGGACATGTGAGAAGGAGACCGAGTGATGCACCGGTTAGGAGGCTGGAACAGTGGAGAAATGATAAAATGGCGAGGGGTAGGGAAAGACCCAAACAAACTTGGATTAGAGAGATTGAGAATGATATGAGTTTACTTGGAGTGGATGAAAGTATGGTGTTGAAGAGGTCGGAGTGGAAGGCAAAAATCCATGTGGGGGGCTGATTTATTTATTTATTATTTATTTATATATTTTTTTTATTATTATTATTTATTTATTTTTTCCAACAACCTTTTCTCACGATGACATATGAGGATTCATGTTAGCCGACCCCAAATTATTTTGAGACTAAGGCTTTGTTGTTGTTGTTGTTGTTGTTGAGACTTAACTCATGCAGTAACCAAACCAGGCTTGACAATATTTCCAAGCTCACTAATATATTGACCTTGCCAATCTATTTAAAACGGAATTGGTTTTTGAAGTCTGAAAAATGCAATTTGGAAAGACAAAACCAATATAAAGAATAACAATAATAAAAGTTACCTTCATGAAATCTTCATGAATGACATAATCCCTTTCAGCACGGATGGCAGACATACCAGCTTCAGTACACACATTACGGAGATCAGCTCCATTAAATCCCTAAACAAATAGCAACTGTTACATTTTCTGACAAATCATTTTTTTTAACTATAAATGAGAAATTAACTCCATCTCTTACCTCTGCAAGCTTAACAACTGCCTCATAATCAATTTCTCCGTGTTTGGCAATTCCAGAAGCATGGATTTTAAGAATTTCCATCCTTGACTGCTCATTAGGCAACGGAATCTCTATTTTCCTATCTAAACGGCCAGGACGAAGAAGCGCTGGGTCAAGAACATCAGGTCTGTTTGTTGCCATAATCATTTTCACCTGAGACACCATTGAATAAGTTTTAGATATGGCAATATATAGTACAAACAGGTACACAAAAATGTATATTCCTGGATGTGATCTCCCTTGTTCACAAAACCAAGAAATTTAGTGGTATTTTTGTAATCTTATCAAAGACCTTTCCAAGCTGATCAAATCCGTCCAGCTGATTAAGCAGTTCCATCAGTGTTCTTTGAATTTCCCGGTCAGCACTAGTTCCCTCACTGAAACGACGTCCACCAATAGCATCGATCTCATCCATAAAAATGATGCAGGGCTAGAATATAAGATATCAAGTATCAAAACACTTGGACAACATAATTAAGTTAAGATCAATTGGCATCAATCTGTCAGACTTATAATGAGCAAATATTAGCAAAATAGAGTGTGAGCATACTTGGTGATCCCGGGCATAACCAAACATTTCTCTAATCAATCTCGCACTCTCACCAATGTATTTATCAATAATGGCGCTGGATACGACCTGTAAATGTTCAACAAACGTTAACATATCTAATTAAAAGATTAAGAGCTTTAAAAACAAAGACCTTCCTACCTTTAAGAAATTAGCATCAATGTTGCTAGCGATTGCTCTAGCCAGCAATGTCTTGCCGGTTCCAGGAGGACCATAGAGAAGAACACCCTACACAAAATAAACAAAAGGAAAAAAGTAGCCACCCCTGTCAAATTTCTCACAATTCAAGCCAACTAGAAAAGATACATCCTTCATATGCAGTAGAATATGCACAAAATTTTGAATTATCTATAATTTGATTAGTTATACCTTAGGAGGCTTGATGCCCACTCTCAGGAAGAGCTCGGGATTCATTAGAGGTAGTTCTATAGATTCCCTAAGTTCACGAATTTGATCTGACAGCCCACCAACAGCCGAGTAGCTAACATTCCCAGGATCTTCATGAAGCATATTATATACAACTGGATCCACCTGCAAGGATCCGTGAAGAATATGTGAGCACTCCTATAACAGATAGGAAAAATAACATCTACGAGGAGCAATAACTATATTTTAGAATGATGACTAACTTCACGGGGGAGAGCACGCATAATTGTGAGAGTCGTCATATCAAGAACCACTCTCGTTCCAGCAGTTAGTTTTTCCTTGTCCACTTTACTGCGACAGCCAACAACATATCTTGGACCACTACTAGCTTTAACTATGACTGTAAAAGCAGAGAAAAACACTTATTAGTTTCACAAGATGTCTGCAACTCCAGAAGATGGGATGATGAAGAAATGGCAATGTGGACAAGTGCTTTCTATCAGTTCCTCAAATACAGATGTTCTTGTATACACTGAAAATTTGTCTTAACTAATAGACATGCATTTAAGAAACAAATCCTGATGAACATGCATTTTGTCCCTCTCAATGGCTTAAGGTTAAAGCCCACTATCAGCCTATACTATTTTACGCATCCTGTTGTTACTTCTTTCTTCTCTAAAATTCAGCTGCATAAGTTCTTTCAGTTAGTAGTATAAAAACCCAAAAGGAATGCCAGCAAAGATGCAAGGACTGAAAAAGATAAATTACGTCGTTCATTGTCGAGGGGCCTCAAAACTTCACCAATGATCTGTCCAACACTCTGAAGCGACTTCAAATCATCTTCAGTTTTAGCATATTCTTTCTTTGTACTGCGAAGACTCTCTCTTACTGTAGACATCAAAGTATTCCATATTAAAGTCACACCATGACAATCAAAAGTGCAAGAAGAAATATAGGTTGATGCAATATTTAGAATGCCAATATTCAAGCCACAGACATGGTGCTCACAAAAAACACCAACAATACAACAAGGACCACAATATAAAGGCCAAAAAAGTGGATTACTCGAAATCAGGAACATCTTCCTTCAAATCTCTCAATATGCCAGACATTAACTCAACTATTTCGATTATAATTCGGAATAAGAATGCAAACAAGAGACTCCATGATGAAAAATGAGAAAAGATATCAGCAATGTGATACGTCTATTCTAGTATAGTTTTGTACCCTCTCTTCCAAAATGAGTGCCCATTCCAAAACAAAATGAATGTTTAATTTCTACTGAGGTTACCGAATTCACCTTTACCAACTCTCATCTCTTGATTTGCAAGTATGAAGATATAATGTGATCATTCAGGGAATTATGTGTTTATACTACTGAAAGTGCTTAATAATTGAGAACCTTAACTATTTTAATATAATCAATTTTATTTTTGCTAGAAAAAAGGCCAACTTCATAAATCTCCTTGTAAACATGAAATTGACACTCGCTTCAGGACTAAGGGGTGTGCTAAGGAAACATTTGTAAGTTCACGTGATGAATAAGAATGAAGAAAGAACCAATATGTGCAAAATGAATATTAGTTGAAAGTCTGTGAGTGACGAAAAAAAAAAGCAGCAAGAGAGAAAGATAAAAGTTAGGATAAGTTAAGAGGATGAAAAGAGGGAAAATGTAAATAGGAGCAAATCAAAGTATGAAAATAGGGGAAGGGGAACTGTAAATGTGAGCTAACATAATATCAAAGAAAGGGATGAAGATGGAATGAAGAGAAGTGCTGACAGGGACAAAAATTCAAAAGTTGCGATTAAGCAGAGTAGCAACAGATAAAGGTTCACATAATGGGTAGAGAACATTGTACGGATGGAGTCTAAGGGTACCACACAAAAATAACTAGTATATACTCCCTCTGTCCCATAAGTCTTAAGAAAACTTTCTATTTTGGGCGTCCCATAACTCTTAAGAAATCCCAAAAAGGAAACCTTAAATCACTATTCTCTCCACTCATTCTCTCTCCTACATTATTTTAATACTCGCAACACATTATAATTTACTATTCCCTCCACTCATTCTCTCTCCTATTTAATTTTTCACACTCACAACACTTCTTCCACTCATTCTCTCTCCTAATACTATAATAATATTCCTTAATTCCCGCGCAAAATGGAATCTTCTTAAGCTTAATGGGACGGAGGGAGTATGCTTCATAACCAAACCAGCAATGGTAAGAGACCAAGGATCTCACAATGAGTGTCCATTGTCAAAAAAAAAAAGATTGTCTAATTGAAGTGTCATTTTCAAGTGAATTTACTAAATTCACCTTCAAAGACTCCCATACTAAATTTGCACTTGAAATGATATAGTGAGATCCTTGAGCATATTTATGATACAAAAACGCTTAAAAGTTCTAAACTTTCTTCAAAACTAAAAGTGACGCACATGCTGGGAGAAAGGGAGTACTAAAAAAATATCTAATTGTATCCCTAGCCCCACAAAATTATGTACTTATGCCACACTTATGGAAACACACTTCAAGCATTCACACACGCACACACGTGTATAAGACAAACCTTTTACAGCTTAAGATCACAAGGATTTCTATGCATAATTATTTATACAGGACAGTTAATCTGTTGCTTCCCTCCAGCTCCAAATTTTAAGAAGGAAAAAAATCGAAGATTCCATCCTATATTCTCTAGCCCTATCTTAATCTTCATACTCTTTTCTCTTTTCTCTTTTCTCTTTTCTCTGAATCTCTCTTATTCTGTTTAACTTACCATTCTTCTCTCAATTTTGGGTGTTCAACTTTATGACTAGAAAAGTAAGTAAGACAGAGATATCCCTTCAATTTGAAATCAAACTCCACTTCAACGCAGAAATAAAAATCAAAGGAAATTTTTTCAGATCACATGAAAAATTGAAAGAAAAAATCCTCCCCACTCAGCTAAAGTCAACATTGCCCTACGCAAACACTAATTAATATCAACAGATTACAAAAATCCTCTCATCATAACTTTCAGATTAAGAAATACAGTCCACAAACTTCTTAATCTAAAGCCTAACAAGGCAATCCATCCACAGAGAATGCCTAAAACTTTATCTTTCTGCAAAAATCAATGTGCTCTAAGATATCACCAAAAACTATAACCCTCTAAACAATGCCCCGAAGCAAACGATTGAAACAAAATCACAGAAATTAAGAAACTAGGGTTTAGATAATACTGACCTCCTCGAACTCGGGACTCGAGTTCTTTATGCTGGAGGAGCTTTTTCCGGTAATCAGCAACGGTGCGCCTGCGAATCGCATCTTCACCACCTTCGAGCGACATCGATTGATCGGATTTGTTAGGTTGCTTGAATCGATCGGTTTGTTCCGAATCTAATCCCAAAACCCAACTTGTTGAGCAAGCGAAGAGGAAGAGGAAGGAGGAGTACTATTTTATTTTAGGAATGTGATTTAGAGTTGGGCCGGGTTGATTAATATTGGGCCGGGTTGACATTATTTGATCTAGTGAGAACGAGTAAAGGACAAACCGGCCCATGTATTTTTTGGTTGTAGTCAATTTAACTTGTGTATTTCTATTTATGGAAAGAGCAAGTATTTAAAAATGGTATCATTACAAAATAAAAAATATTTACTGATATTAATTAAAATATGTCATAATTGTTCAATTTTTTTTAAATATGTCATATGAAGTATAAAAAGAATGGGAAATTATTATATTATAATGATAATAATTCTATAATTAGAAACATCTGCTTTACAAGAGTAATAATGTAATTTTTTGCATGTTATTATAAAGTGAACTAGTGTAACCCCCGTGCGATGCACGGACAGCTATTAACACATATTGATGAAAATTTATAAAAATATAACAGGAAATAAAAATGTTTGTGTACATTGTAAAACACTTTTTTGAAAACTATATTATTAGTACAAATATCAGATTGAAGGTCACTAAAATAAAAATATATTTAAGGCATAGCTAATTTGGACGAAGCGCGTTTTATATATAGATATAGATTTTTTTACCTAATTGCAACATTTCATATACAACGTAGGGGAGGGGGTTTGAACCCTTGCCTAAGGCAAGGACTTATGCCATTGAGCCAAAGGCTCATCGGCATATTACAACTATTCTCTTACCAGAGTGATTGTCACATTTTTGATGGGGAAACAATTTTCCAGATTGATACGGTTGCTTATCACTTCTCTGTTGCGAAAGACATGTTTCCAAACGGCATCAACCTTCTCTCTCTCTTCTCCGTATTGGTGGGTGAAGTAGCTCTACACTGTGCTAGGAGTTCCTCTAAACAATGTCGTATCGGTCGAGATTTCGAAGTAAACGAAACATTATGAAAAGTTGGTGGGAGCAAACAAATCAGGAAGGAAATCTCATCCACTTGACGACATTCAAGCCTTAAATGGCGACAAACTTCAAGAATCTTATGGGCGCTTTTGGTGGTTTTGACTTGGTAGTCGGAGGAAGTCTCGTGCGATAACCTTGCTGGTAGTAACAGAGTTAGCGAGATCGACTTGAAGGTGAACAGTCTTCACTGTTCTATGATTATTTTCGTATTCTCGACTTGGTTAGATGCATAATGGGTGTTGTCCAAGAATGCAGTTGTTTGTAGGAAGGGCCAATTTTTCGACATCTTTTCTCGACGTGTACGTAATTAAGTTACTTATGACCCTTTTTCTACTAATCGTTGACTTCTTTTTTCGTTCATTTAAACGCTATCCATAACTTAGTTGTAGTCAGTCAGCATGGATATTTTTCGACTTGGTCAGATGCATAATGGGGTTGGTCAATAATCGATTCTTTGGAGGATGATTTGATGTGTACTTAATTCAGTTACTTATGGCCTGTTTTTTACCACTCACTCTGTCCCAAAATGGATGTCTAAAAGAAAGCGAATTTGAATATTATTTTTGGACATTTATTTTGGGAGGGAGGGGGTAATACCTTTTTCGTTCGTTGGAATGGTGTCAGTAACTTAGTTGTAGTGATACGTGAAATGAAATGAAGGGTTGACTTCCATCTTATTCTGGGTTCTTCTGAATTTAAGATGCCTTAGGTTTGGGATTTTTGCTTGCAGAATGTGTGTTTGCAATTTGTTAGTCATTGATTTTCTCGTATAAGTTTTGAGCTCTCTCTATTTAAGTCTCCCTCACCTATTTAATACTCCCTCTGTCTGTAATTATATTCCTATTTTATTTAGTGTCAATTTGAATAAATTTTGAACAATGATTTAGATTAATTTAATTATTCTAGGGAATTGTGAATATCTAAAATTTATTAATAATATACCATTACAAATACTACTTCCCATGTCCTGAACTAATCTTTCTATTTTTTAGCTGGTATTTTGAGCAATAATTTTAAATTAATTTAATTATTCTAATGAATATCTAAAAAAATAAATTAATATATTCGTCCCAAGAAATATTTTATACAATATTACTTAATATGTTTAAAAAAATAAAGTCAAATTTTGAAACGAAGGAACTAACATTACAAATAATAATTTATATTGAAAAAGTAAAATTATGATTATTATTATCCTCATTTATAATAAAAAAAAATATACTTCACAGTTAATTAATTTTTACAAAATAAATATTGAAAAATTAAAAAGAAAAATTAAGAAAGGATAATTAAGAAATTTATATTTAAAAAAAAGTATTTTTTTAAAACTATAATATTAGTACAAATATAAAAGGAAATAGAAATGTTTGTGTACATTGGAAAACACTTTTTTTAAAACTATAATATTATTACAAATATCAGATTGAAGGTAACTAAAATAAATATATATTTAAGGCATAGTTAGTTTGTACGTAATTTGCCCACATTATCACTTAGTTTCGCCAAACGATTGGAAAAGCGTAATCAATCTAGTTATAAGCCTCCAAATCTTTCTCTTCAACTGCAATTCGAAACTCTTGACTATAGTTATTCTCCAAACAAACAAAATACATGAAATGGAATTTTCAAATATCATCAATTTCGATTTTTGAGAAGTTATTTTGTTCTTGAACCGTATTCAACTTCTACATCTCCGTTTGATTTTTACATATTTCTTCAATGTTATTGTTATATAATCATGTTTTTTTATATCGCAATTAATTAAATTTAACATTACGAAAAATTATTTCACTATCAAATAAATAAATGCTCCCATTTTAAACTTCCTTCTTCTTTAATAAAAGGTGTCCCATTTTAAATTTTTAAAAAAATACAATGGAAAAATTTTAATATTTTTTTATTCAATGGTCTTATAAGTCATACACACAACAACTATTCACTAATTACTTTGTACCCAACTTTTTATACTTTATAATAAAACCATTCATCTCTTTAATATCCTAACCAATTTTTTAACGTTTAAAATAGGACAAAAGTTGAAGAAAAAATTATTAACATTTCTATTATAAAATGCTATTTTTCCCTTTATTTTCTTATAAATGTAGAGATTAATAATATGACATAGAAAAATAAGATAATACAATAAACTATAAACAAATAAGTATATAATAATATACAAATATTATCAATATTTAAAATTTATTCTAAAAAAAGATGAATACTATGCAGGTTCGGGTTAAATGGGACGGTTCGAGCTAATCCCAAATCCACCCCAATACCACCCGATTTAAAAGAAAACATTTCCAAACTCTTTTCATTAGACGCGGATCATTACGAGATTAGGAGGGATTCAAAAATTTTATCAACCCGTTTTTTACTTAAAAAATTCTTTAAATAGGACAATATCAAGTTAAAGCACATACTAACACTGTTTTCCTATAAGTGGGGGAAAAAAGTAATTTGATTTCGATACTTCAAAAATTTTAGTTACTTGAGACGGAAAATATAATTTTTCCTTCTAGTTAAAGCACATAATAATGCAATTTTTTGGCACAAAAAGTAATATTATTTTTTGGTGTTTTTAAAGTTGAATTGAGACGGGAAATATAATTTTTCCTTCTAGTTTAATTTATTTTAGTTTTTATTATTAAGACTTAATTTTTATTTTGCTGGTGATTAATTTTCACTATAAAGAAATTGAAAAATAAGTTAAGGATAATTATCACATTTATATAAAAAAAAGAAGATTTTTTTTATTTGTCCAAATCAAATGAAAAAAGTCTCTATTTAAAGAGAAAAAAAAATTATGAATTTTGGTGAAAAAAGAAAAAAAAATTTTTAATTTAATATATAATAATTGAGGTCAAAAAAATGGGATAAATTTTTTTTTTTAGAAATCCGTCCACCTAATCAGGAGATGACATGTGTCAAAGCCAAAAAAAAAGAAAACCCTTGGCTGTACGCCCCATTGTCTGCGCGTGTGGTCACGCGCCAGGTCATTTACCGAAATGCCCCTATGCCTACATGCGACACATGTCCAAGCTGAATAAAAAAAAAAAAAAACACATTTCTTGGCCAATCATACGATGCCACGTCGCATTTTGGCCTAGTTTATTACATTTTCGCCACCGTGTGAAATTACCAAAATGCCCTTCTTTTTGAGGGGAAACTTTGACAATCCTCTTATTATATATAGATAGATACGACATTTTCTCCTTTTTTTTCTCTGTCTTCTCCAACCAGCCGGCTGAATGAACAATGAATCCTAAACTCATGTTAAAATATCAAATATGGACTTACGGAGTTACATAACGTAAGTAAGGTATATCATGAACTTGATCGTGCATACTCCCTCCGTCTCACCTCATTTGACACTTATTTTCATTTTGGACCGTCCCAGCTCACTTGATACTTTCCAAAATAGCCAACTTTTTATAATTTTATATTCACTCTACCCCACCACTCATTCTCTCTTTTCATTTTCCACCACTCAATTTATTCAACCAACACTACTATTTATCACACTCATTCTCTCTCTTCATTTTCTATCACACATTTTTTTATTTTATTCTTTTTTCTTAGTTCTCGTGCCCACCTCAACCTCAAGGGTGTCAAGTGAGGTGGGACGAAGGAAGTATTTGAAAACGCTAAAGAAAGAGACGACGGAGATTCAACTCAAAATCGTATCCAAATTAGTATTCTCGTTGTTCAAAATAAATGTTCTTTTGATTTTATTTTTCATCAAAAAACTATGTTACTAAATGATTTTTTTTTTAATTATTTATAGTTCATTACTCCCTCCGTCCCCAACCTAAGTGCACACTTTTCATTTTGGGCGTCCCAAATCTACGTACACATTTCCTAAAATGAAAAGGAATCTTTACTATTCTCTCCACTCATTCTCTCTCCTACATTATTTTAATACTCACAACACCATTATAATTTACTATTCCCTCCACTCATTCTCTCTCCTATTTTATTTTCACACTCACAACACTTTCAATATAATACTCCCTCCTTAATTTACGTGAAAAGTCAAAGTATGCACTTTGATTGGGGACGGAGGGAGTATATTTTATAATTTATTATACTTATGCAAAATTATAAATTTGAAAGTAAATAACGAGAATGGTTATGATTTTTTCTATTAGGAAAAAATACAAATATAGTACCCCAACTACATGGCTTGTTTGGTTTCCATACCTAAACTAGCTTTCGTTGCAACCACATTAACTCATGTGTTTTGGATGTTCGTTTAAGATACATAGGGCTAACGACATCCATTTTTTTCAGTTAAATGTGCATTTGCATCGCATGTGACTTGATTTTCAAGAGTAAAATAGGAAATCATATTCAAATTAAAACTATCAAATTGAAAAGATTTTAAATGTAAAATTAAAAAGTTAAAGGTTGAACAAACTAATTTATAAGGACTAAAATTAAAATAATAATTTATAAATAACCCACATACCCCCAACTCATCTTCTTACTACCAACCCTCAACCCAACCACCTCCTTCTTCACCCATAACACCTCTGCCACCTCCGACGAATTTCACCAAGCCATTTAGGTGATTTTAATTCCTCCGATCCCCAAGGAAATTGAGTACAATTATTTAGATTTTCTCTTTCACCTACTCAAAAATCTCAATTTCTTTTTCAAATTTAAACCCTAGATCTTTGATTTATAAAAAGAGAAACACACACATACACACTCAAATCCGATTGTTTCTAATCCCGGCAGCAACAGATTCGATCCGTCCTCGCTTGACGTTTGGGATCCATTCAACGACTTTCCTTTCCCTTCATCCGTAAGTCGGCATTCGTGAACACGCGTATCGATCAGAAGGAGACGCCGGTTGCGCTGTTTTCAAGGCCGATCTACCGAGAATGAAGAAGGAAGAGGTGAAAGTTGAGATTTAAAACCTTTTTATTTAGCTAGTTTTAATTTGAATGAGATTTCCTATTTTACCATTGAAAATCAAGTCACATGCGATGCAGATATTCATTTAACTGAAAAAATGGATGTCGTTATCACTAGGTACATTAAACGAGTATGCAAAACATATGAGGTATTGTGGTTGTAACGAAAACTAGTTTAGGTATGAAAACTAAACAAGTCATATAGTTAGGGTATTATATTTGCATTTTTTCCTTTCTAATAAAAAACAATAATTTTAAAATGATCCTTTAATTTAGAATGATTATTTATTTCGGGACTTGTATTTGTGTAATTATTTAGTATTTTCTAATTTTTTTTTTTTTAAAGAATGTATTTTCGGATTTAGTTAAGTTAGTATTTATTTATGTACTTCATTATTTCCTTTGACATCTATACTATATTAAAAGTAAGAAGTGGCCAAAATGAAAATTTGGTGCTAAAAAACGTCATATCAATTGGTTAAATTTGGAAATATGTCAAGGGTATTTTAGTCATTTACGTTCATGGCATAAATGTAGATATTAGACATTAAAATCAACATCAAGTGCTTTTGATTGGATGTCTTAATTTACGAATTTTTCCCCCCAAATTCTTTTACCTTAATTATTTTATAATAAATTAATTAAAAAAAAAATTACACCAAAATGCATAATTTTTTTTCCTCTACAAATAGAGACTAAATCAAATATTTTATAATAAATTATTTTTTTAATTATTTTTTCACCTAAAATCATTAAAAAATTTCCTATAAAAATAGATACTACTTTCATTTGATTCGGACAAAAAAACAATCCTCTTCTTTGAAGTGCATGTCAATATTCTAAAAAATAAATGTAGTATAAATAGGTAGTTTGAAAGAGGGAGAGAAAGAAGTGGGTTGGGTTTGACGAGGGAGTGTAGTGTTTGGGAAAAAAAATTCATTTAACACATTGTTAGTTATTTTTGGATTTTGATTTTCTTCTCAAAATTAAATAAGTTAAATTCAAAAAGAATATTATAATTTTGTTCATGATGAGTTAATGTAAACAAATATGATATTTATTTAAAAAAAAAATCCATTTTTTTAATATAAATCAAATATTTTATAATAATTTAAAAAAAAAACTCACCAAAAATCATAAAAAAAAATTCCTTAAAAAATAGAGACTACTTTCATTCGATTTGGACACAAAAAAAAAATCTCTTGTTTGAAGTGCATGTCAATATTCTAAAAAATAAAGATAGTATGAATTGGTATTTTGAAAGAGGGAGAGGAAGACGTGGGTTGTGTTTGATGAGGGAGTGGATTGTTTGGGGGAAAAAAATTCATTTAACACAATTGTTAGTTTTTTTAAGATTTTGATTTTTCTTCTCAAAATTAAATAAGTTAAATTGGAAATGAATATTATAATTATGTTCATGATGAGTTAATGTAAACAAATATGATATTTATTTATTATTACTATTGTTCGTATACTAATAAATGATATTTATTTTTTTTGCTTACAAAATTAATTATTTGGTTGTTACATTGATGGAAGGATGTTTTTCTGAATTGTGATATATATATATATATATATATATATATATATATATATATATATATATATATATATATTTTTTTTAAATATAGCTTTTTAAAAATTTATATATCAAAATAACATTTTTAAAAACTTAAGTACCAAAGTAGCACTTTTGGCTTGAAATCGGGCTGGTAATTCCGGATTATGAATTCTAATTACCAATTCCGGAATTGTTTTTTTTTTTTTTTCCAAAATTGAATTTCCAAAAATAATATGTCCGTAAATAGGGAGCGATCGCGTCCTTATATAGAGCGATCGCTCCAAGTGTACTCCGGCGTCACCAATTCCGAATTCTATTTTTTTTTTATTTTCCAAACCTGATAAATTAGGAAAATAATATTTTCTGGAAAATAGGGAGCGATCGCACGTTTATGGGGGGCGATCGCTCATAGTGTAATCCGGAATTGATAACTCCGGATTCTATTTTTTATTTTTATTTTAATACAAAAGAAAGCAAATTAATATTCTGGAAAAAGGAGAGGGCGATCGCGCGTCTTATGGAGCGATCGCTCCTTAGTGGCGTATCTTCAAATCCGGAAATGCAAATTCCAGATTTGCTTTAATTTGAATCCGGTAATACCATCTCCGGATTCAAATTTTAAATTATCCATCCCCATTTTCAATTGTTCTCACAGGGAAGAAATGGCAGAAGAAGGAGCAATTGCAGTGCTGAGATAGAGAAAGAAAGAATTAAGGAAAAGGAGAAGGAGAAGAGAAGAAGTTTTAAAGAGTTGTGAGAGAAAGTGTTAGTTTGGTACCTAAGAATGGTTAGTTATATTTCTTTTTTTAATTTGTTTTGAGTTGTTAATTTTAGCTATATATATTTATATTTTTCTAAGAATTTTTATTTGTGCATTTTTATATAATTTGTTGTTAAAACTATTGCGATTTATGTACTTAATTTTTGATTGTCAATGAATTAAACAATTATAATTTAATTTTTGCCTAGTTAGAATTTTTTGAAGTTAGGTTTAAAATAAAGTGTTTGTTAAAATTACTTTGACAAACATGTTGCAATATTTCTATTTAAATGTAGCAAAACTTTAAGTCCCATTTAAATTTAATTACTATTAAATTTTTGTATTTCAGATGAATCAACATGAACAACAACAATTTATTGATCCTGGACCAATCGATCCACATGTATTGACTTCTCAGGATACACATAGATCTAAATATATTTGGGAGGGACAACAGTTAACCAATTTAAGACCTAGGCGTGGTCCAATACTTCCAGCTAGAGTTGATTGGAGGATAGAAGATAAGCTTATAAATACAGGATTTTATGGAGTGTATTTATTAGGTCATATACAATATGATTGGCATTTGATTGAGGCTTTGATTGAAAGATGGCGTCCAGAGACCCACACTTTTCACTTACCTGTAGGGGAGATGACCATCACCTTAGAGGATATTGGCATGTTGTGTGGTCTTCCTGTAGACGGAATGCCGGTGACTAGTTCAGAAACTAGTAGGAGTGCGGGGGCATGGGTTGAGATTGTTGAGGAGTTATTTGGGGTTGCACCCTCAACTGCAGACATCAAAAGAGGTGGAATGATATCAATGAGATGGGTTCTAGGACACTTCCCTCATTTTGAACAAATTTCCCAATAATGCGTCCGAGCATATGATTGAGACATATACTCGAGCCTACATTTTCTTATTATTGGGGTCATACATTATGCCCGTCTCGTCTGTTAACCTAGTGAAGTTGATGTACCTCGCACTTCTTAGGGAAATAAATAATATTGGTCAGTACAGTTGTGGTAGTGGAGCGTTGGCCTTCTTGTATAGGGAGATGTGTGTAGCATCTCAGCACGATTCGAAAGGGTGTGGTGGCTTCTTAACCATTGTACAGGTATGTCAATTATAAATGATTACATTATGCTAGTGGACTTAATCGGTTTTGTACGTAATGATAATTTTTTTTATAGCTTTGGGCATGGGAGAGGTTGTTGTGTACACAACCTAGGAGACAGATGCAATAACACTTCTTGGATTGCAACCAGTGGGTTACAGGTATATTTCAATTACTTCATTTTGTAAATGATCTGTTTTGTAATATATCGCTTTTTTACTCATTATTTTTTATGTCAATGGTTTCATATGTAGGTGGAAGGGTCCATTGTCGTATACTTCGTATCGCCCATAACCTGCAAGGCTATCGAGACCAGTTGTCATATTTAGACAAGGATCAGGTTGTGTGGCAGCTATACAACGGTGTGCCAGTTCCGAATTTCTGTCTTCAGGGCCAAGCTATATGGAGGGCGAAGGTGCCCCTCATCTGCTTTGAGAGGGTTGAATGGCACTTTCCAGATCGCGTAATGCGACAATTTGGGATGGTTCAAGGCTCGAGACATGGACAATTGGATGAAGTATATTCATAGATTTATTTGTGAGAGGATCCTCCCCTCCTCTCATTTTAATGAGGTGAATTGGAGACGTGCATTTCTGATGCACATGATAGTTCAACGAAAAACAATTGATTTTGGAAAAATAATCAGTAATGAGATATGGAAGACGGCTAAGGGTATGGCCAATACCAACTATAATTTTCCATTGTTGATCACATCCCTGATAGCAAAATCGGGATTTAACCTCAGGTTAGTTAACAAGGACATTAGAGGAGGTCCAAAGATTAACTATTTCACCCTCACCACTAAATGTCAGAATGAAAAGAGGGGTGAGGGTGTTGTGAAATTGGTGCTCCCCCGTTGCAATCAACACAAAGAAATCAACACACCAACCCACACGTACAAGAAAGAAACAATCACACACAAGAACACAAGAGTTGTTTACTCGGTTCATTCACCAACTCGTGAACTACGTCCGGGGGCAATTGCCAAGCCAATATGTTATTAGTCTCCTTCTAATATGTTGCTACAATGAGTTCTAGGCCGGATTTATGTTTATATAGTAATACAAGGAACCCTAAATCTAATTTAAGAAGAGTTCTAATCAGAAAAGGAAACAAAATCAAAGCTGCTGCAGAAAACCCGTCTGAAGCGCGGCCGCCTTACTCCTGGGCCGGTCGCCCTCAATTGATTCCGCCAGACCATGAAGCCTCGGCCCATGTGCGCGGTCGCGCAGCTCACCAGCGCGGTCGCGCAGCTCACCAGAAACTTCTGCTCCGTTTTGAACTCCTTTTCGACCTTACCGACTCCTCCGACTTAGGCCCCTTTTCTTCCTTGTAGTTTAGGACTCCAATCCCAACAATCTCCCACCGGAGACTAAACTAACAAACATAGAAACACCCATTAACTCCCACCACGGAGTAAAGACCTTCGAACACATTCCCCCTCATCCATATTGGCTTGACACTACCACGCCTCTCCTCAAGTACTAAGGCGAGTTGAAACCAAGCGACGTTTCAACCTCTCCGTGTTAGATCGTTCTTGCCTCCCCAAATCAGCTTCTACCTTGATTTCTCCCCGCAAGTCTAACTTCGCCTTCTCCCTCCAGACCCACCTTCCTCGCAATGCCTCCCCTTGAAACTTGGACACACCTTGTTTCTTGCATCGACTGTTCTTGGTCTGAAACCGCTCTCTGTTAGGGCCCTTGGACTTCCACACCACGTTGATCAACTTTGAGTCCCCCCCAACATACCGTTTCTTGATGTCTCCCCTTTTCACACCAACAGGCCGGTTCTTAAGCCTCTTGCTCCCACCGGAACGAAAAGCGACATTGTAGGTAGAGTACAACGTCTTCCCCTTAACCCCACGAGCCAACACCTTAGCTCCTTTTGTGACTTCCCAAGACCCACCAATGAAAGAAACACCATACCCTTCACTGTCGAGTTGTCCCACAGAAATCACTCTCCTCCTCAAATCCGGAACATGCATCACGTTGTGTAGTTGTAAAACAGCCCCGTTAGGTGTCTTCATCATCACGTCCCCCTTACCTTTGATCTTCAATGGTTGACCATCACCAAGATAGAGAACCCCAAAATCTCCGGTTTTGTACTGCTTCATTGATTCTGCATCCCCACTAGCATGACAAGAAGCTCTAGAATCTAACACCCAATCTTCACCCGACTGCTCCTCCCCTAGGATTAATACATCACCACCATCATCCACCACGTTAGCACCACCACCTTTTCCCGGACAGTCCTAACTGATGTGCCCCAATTCACCACAATTGTAGCACTTGACCTTTTTCCCCTTTTTAGGTCCACCCCTTTTTCTCTCCACCCTAAGTGCAGCCCCATCTACGGACGATTCTCCCCTTTTCTCTTTCCTTCGCAACTCCTCTTGCAGGACGAGATCTCTAACCTCCGTATACACCAATGCCGTTTTCGACGTACTAATCGTTGTGACAAGAACCTCCCAACTATCGTGCAATGATTTTAGAAGAAAACAAGCTAGCACTTCATCGGAGAAAGTAATATCAACACTTTTCAATTGGTCCACCATACCTTTGAAATTGCCGATATGACTTGCCGCTGTCTGCCCCTCTGACATCTTCGCATTCGCAAACCTCTTTATTAAATGCACCTTATTGATATTCGACGGCTTCTCATACATGTCCGACAGCGTTTGCAGCAACTCCACCGTTGTCTTGGCCTCCATAGCATTCCGTGCAACGTCGTCGGTTAGTGGCACTCCTTACCGCTCCTAACGCCTTCCGATCCAACGTCTCCCAATCCCCTTGTGACATGTCTTCGGGCTTCGCCTTCAAGGGTCCATGAAGATCCTTACAATAAAGGTAGTCTTCAATCCTTGTCTTCCAAAACGTGAAATTCACACCGTTGAATTTCTCGATTGAGTTCTTCATCTTGACTGCTTCACCAAAATCCCCAAGAACGCGATTCAAAATTAATCAACTAATGAAAAGATTTTGAATCCTCCGAACCAAAGCTCTGATACCAGTTGTTGTGAAATTGGTGCTCCCCCGTTGCAATCAACACAAAGAAATCAACACACCCACACGTACAAGAAAGAAACAATCACACACAAGAACACAAGAGTTGTTTACCCGGTTCATTCACCAACTCGTGAACTACGTCCGGGGGCAATTGCCAAGCCAATATGTTATTAGTCTCCTTCTAATATGTTGCTACAATGAGTTCTAGGCCGGATTTATGTTTATATAGTAATACAAGGAACCCTAAATCTAATTTAAGAAGAGTTCTAATCAGAAAAGGAAACAAAATCAAAGCTGCTGCAGAAAACCCGTCCGAAGCGCGGCCGCCCTTACTCCAGCGCGGTCGCCCTCAATTGATTCCGCCAGACCATGAAGCCTCGGCCCATGTGCGCGGTCGCGCAGCTCACCAGCGCGGTCGCGCAGCTCACCAGAAACTTCTGCTCCGTTTTGAACTCCTTTTCGACCTTACCGACTCCTCCGACTTAGGCCCCTTTTCTTCCTTGTAGTTTAGGACTCCAATCCCAACAGAGGGGTCATCTAGGAGACCTCATGCTGGAGATGATGATGATAATGATGAGGAGGAGGAGGAGGAGGAGGAGGAGGAGGAGGATGAGTGGCGAGCAGACCCGGTCGAGGCTGCTTATTATCTGTCAGAGCAGATTGGCTCCGTGGAGAGTCAGATTAGCGATTTGAGGGGAGATTTTACTCATTTATCCGTCCGCGTGGATGCAGCGATTGAGACGGCTCAGGCTTGGAGGGCACAACAAAATGTTTGGATGTCACAATATGATCATCGGCAGGAGGAGCAGACTCGGTTGCTCCAGAATATCCTAGGACGAATGCCACCACCACCGGGAGATGGGTCGGGCTATGGTGGACAGTATTGAAGATTAATGCTTTTTGTTGAATTTTAAAACTCTTTGTTAATTTCAGCTTTGGTTTGTGGTTTAATTTGATGAGGGGATCCTCATAAACAATATGTTTGCTAAGAAGATGCAGAAACCAACACCAGTTTCGATAGTCCTCTTTTTCAACAATAGCGAATGCGAGAGGAAGTAGACTATCATTTGCGTCGACACCCATGGCAATAAGAATAACCCCTCTATATCTTCCATGCAGAATGTGCCATCAACGTAAATAATCGGACGACAATGAGAGAATGCTTCCACACAAGTGCCAAATGCCCGTAACACACGATCAAACATACCTAAAGCACCGGGAGGAGGAGGATCGAATGCTCCACAATGGTTCTAGGGTTCCACTTTTGGATGGCGGCTAACAAACGTGGCGCCTTATGTAAGATTCTTCCCGCCTCCATATGCCTCTGCAATAGCTTTTTGTTTGCCACACCATGCCTTTCTATATGAAACTTCCTTCCCATAGGCTTTTTTTATTTCCGCCTTCACTAGTACAATCTTCAACTCGGGATCAGCCTTAACCAGTTCCAAAACTTCCTGCCCTATGAACTTAGCATCCATGTTTCGATGATTTTGGCTAATTTCAGTTTCCAAGCAAGAATGAGGACCCTTGTATTTGGTAATTTCCCAATACCCGGCATTCTTCAAACTCACATTCACATAAAAATTGCACGGAAAATCTTTCACCAAACACTCAATAGTCCACTTTCGGGTTGTGCTTCGTTTTACCTTGAAGCGCAGATTTTTCTTAATATGAAACAACTTCATTTTATGCTGCACCTCTGACTTCTTTGAAAACCGAATACCTTTAGCAATGTCATGATGTTCTACATTCCATTTAGCAAAGTCATATTGGTTATCATCATATATCTCCGATCCTTCTCCAATATCACGATAAAATTGATACCCGACTCTCTCATGCACATGATGTTGTGGTTCTTCGTAAGCAACCAAATGTAACGCCAAATCTTCTCCCTCATTCTCGCTAACATCAGTAGGACTACTGCAATTATCATATCCATCGTCAAGATCTTCATTTAGAAGCAACCCAATATTTTCTTCATAATCTGAATCATTATCATCATCATTATACAATTCCTCACCCTCACCCCCTCCCTCTTCCTCTCTCTCTTCCTCCCCCTCTTCCTCTTCCTCTTCCTCTTCCTCTCCCTCTTCCTCTTCCTCTTCCTCTTCCACATATGTTTGTGTACTTGTTCCAGTATCCCTCTGACTATAGCAGCTTAAAGAACCCATCTAGAAGGTATCCATGTCATTAACATACTCATTTTGTAATGGCTCCTCATAGGTTTCAAACTCCTCAACATTCACATTATCAACTAAATTTATCTTAACATACAATTGTAAGCTACTCAACCCACCAAACTGAGCAGAAACATCAAACATGACTTCCATACCCATATCATTGTCGATTACAAATGGAATGTAGTTTGCAATCCCAGGAGCGACAAGATGAGGATATCTACATGTAACTTGCAACTGAACAATAGCTCGATCTACCCCAATTTTCTTAGCTAACTTTTTAATCAACTTCTTGTAACTCCACCGAGTTTTAGCCCTAAGTGCACATTTTGGTCCCCTTTCAAAATGTTCACCTTCAAACGGGTGTTCATCATTTCCTCCCCAATAACACATGAAAATAAGTGGAACTCCAGCCATATTTATTCCTAAAAATTGAAAAAAATTATAAAAATCTAATTTAACAATATCACTACATTCACAAAAAAATTTAAATAAATACTAAATTTAAATTTCGAACAAAAAATAAGAGGATTAAATGTACCTTCTTAATCATCTCTCTTCTCTTCTTCTTGAACTTTTTAATCAACTTCTTGAATTTTCAATATTTTTTGGAAAAAATTCACCCACTTTCTTCTTCTTCTTCCTTCTTTTCTCCTTCTTCTTCAGTGGATTTTTATTATGCTAGATTTAACAGATCTGCCGGGGAAGATGGGTTTTGTAAAGCAAATCCGGAATTAGCATTTCCGGATTTGAATTTTTCGAAAAAAAACATTACTTAATTCAATTCAGTTATATTTTGTATTTAAAAAAAAATAAAAAATAGAATCCGGAGTTATCAATTCCGGATTACACTATGAGCGATCGCCCCCCATAAACGTGCGATCGCTCCCTATTTTCCAGAAAATATTATTTTTCTAATTTATCAGCTTTGGAAAATAAAAAAAAAAATAGAATCCGGAATTGGTGACGCCGGAGTACACTTGGAGCGATCGCTCTATATAAGGACGCGATCGCTCCCTATTTACGGACATATTATTTTTGGAAATTCAATTTTGGAAAACAAAAAAAAACAAAAAAAACAATTTCGGAATTGATAATTCCGGAATTCATAATCCGAAATTACCAGTTTCGGATTTCAAGCCAAAAGTGCTACTATGGTACTTAAGTTTTTAAAAATGTTATTTTGATATATAAATTTTTAAAAAGCTATATTTTTTTTAAAAAATCATATATATATAGTTGAAATTAAATATCTCTACATATACTCCCTCCGTCCCAATCGAAGCTTCCCATTTTGCCATTTTGGGTGTCCCGTTAAAAGCTTCCACTTTTCTTTTTTGGCAAAGAATCTTTACTATTTCCTCCACTCATTCTCTCTCCTAATTCACTATTACACTCACAACACTTTTCAAATTTACTATTTCCTTCACTCATTCTCTCTCCTATTTTCAAATTACACTCAAAACATTTTTTCTTCCCACCCATTTTCTTAATTTGCGTGCAATGCCAAAAGTGGAAAGCTTATGTTCGGACGGAGGGAGTATATAGTTTCAATCATTCGAAATAAAAAATATTTACTTATTTATTTAAGTTACTATTAGATTTATACATAATATATTTTTCTTTTCAAATGATTAAGATAATTATGTATGTATAATTGATTAAATGGGGAAGAGATATAAAATATTTTAGGGGTGAAATGAGATTACTCTGTACATATATTATGAAGCTAAAGTCAATTAGGTGATGTTTGTTTTTTTCATTTAATTGATTGTAATAAACTTTGTTTACAAAATTAATTATTTGGTTGTTACATTGATGGAATGATGTTTTTCTGAATTGTGACATATATATATATATATATAGAGTTGAAATTAAATATCTCTACATATATATAGTTTCAATCATTCGAAATAAAAAAAAATATTTACATATTTATTTATTCAAGTCTCTATTAGATTTATACATAATATATTTTTATTTTCAAATGATTAAGATAATTATGTATGTATAATTGATTAAGTGGGAAAGATATATGAAATATTTTAGGGGTGAAATGAGATTACTCTGTACATATATTAAGAAGATAAAGTCTATTAGGTGATATGTTTTTTTCCTGTAATTGATTGTAATAATCTTTGTTGTAAGTTAAAAGATAGAACTACTATTGATGTTTGAGTTGAGTTTTCAACCTTTGTTTAGTGTCGTCAATTATATTATTGTGAATGCAGTTGATTTGTCGTTTGATAAAAAAAATTATTAATAAAAAGTGGATATAATTTTTCAGTAATATATGTGAGATGAGAGACGCATTTACAAATTTTAGAGAGATAGATGAATTTGTGATAGGTGGATGGGGGTGGGGTATGGGAGGGAGAGAGATGTGAAGTTAACAATTTTATATTTTCACCTTCTTTTTATTAACATCTCTCCATATATAGAGTTGCAATCATTTAAAAAAATTTTATTTATTTAATTATTTAAGTTATTATTAGATTTAGCCATAATTTACTTTTCTACATGGGGATAAAGTTGTAATATTTTGAATATGTTACAAAGAAATTAAAACTTTTAATTTACGAAATAAAATTTGGTATTTACTGGGGATGGGAAAATTGGAATTTTGGGTTATCTAAAAAAATTGGATTTCCTTTTCCGTTGATTATTTCTAAACTAATACGGATTGGTTTAATATATATGTATTTAATGTCTTTTAAGTATTTTCGATTCAAGATGTTATTTGGTTAAGGGAAATTGTTTACATAATCGTATTCTTTGTTGTTCTCCGTGTTATTTCTTCTCTATTTACGTTAAATATCACTATCTCATATTATATTATTTAACTTTAATCGCTATTTAATTAGATATATTGTTGTACTAATTTTGGTTAGGAAAATTGTTTATATAATCGTTTTTGTTGTTGTTTTCTTTGTTATTTACTTTCCTATATTTACGTTAAATATCACTATTTTATATTATATTTTTTAATTTTAATTGATATTTAATTATATATATTGTTGTACTAATTTTGATTTAAGATAAATTATGCTATTTTCGTGCATCGCACGAATCTAATGCTAGTAATATTAAATAGGGATGGCAACGGGGCGGGTTCGGGGCGGGTTCTTCATTTCCCAAACCCGCCCCTATAGTGATCTACCATTACCCGAACCCGCCCGCCCCGTATTATGCATTATCCGAGCCCGCCCCGTTTAACCCGCCCCATTTAAATAAAACCATGTTGCCTATTGCTGAAACAAAATTACAGAAACATAAACAGTGAGTGACAGAGAAAAGAAGTTGACAAGGGAGAAATTGGATGTAATAAATCAAAAATTCTCCATCAAAAACTCTAAATTGGATGTGAAATCATTTGCTTGAAAGGGGAATTAGGGGATAGGAAGTACCTGCGATGGCTGGCACGGCTGCGGGGGAAGACGACTTGCGGGATGATTGCGATGCTGTGCGGCGCTAACTTATTATTAAATAGAACTTATTATTAAATAGAGAATTGTTATTCACCCCCACAATTTTACTCAATACCCCCGCATTATTATTATCAAAAAAATGTCATTAATTGAAATGACTTTATTACCCCAACTCCTTCTTCTTCCTTCTCTCTCCCTCGCTATTCATCTTCTCCCCCATTAAACACCACCATACCTGTTGCCACCATTCCTCACATTTTCTTCTTCATCTTCATCTTCTTTCCTTGTCTTCTCCTCCCTCCATTAAACACCATCCTCTACCCTCTCCCTTCCTAAAATTGCCCCCCCCCCCCCCATTAACCCACTTTCTCTCTCCACCCAAAACCCACGAATTTGAACCCATCTACCCGAATTGAACAAGCCCACTATCTTTCCCTTCAATTCCGATCCCACACACACCCCATTCAGCCTTCAAAATCGCCATTGGTGACAAAATTCGAAGCCTAGAAATTCAATTTTGGGACTTTTGAAAAATATATTTTGGTGCTTGGTTCGGAGCAACAAGGTGGAGTTGCGGGGATTTGGAAAGCGATAAGATTCTACTCCGGTTAGATCACTTTGCTGATTATGGTGGGCCATTAGTAGCTGTGAATGTTGTTCTGGAAAGCTAAAGACCCAATGATTTTCTTGATTTTTGGTGATTGTTGAACCCTAGAATTTGGCTGAAGGGGATAGAGAAGAAGAGAGCTTATTTTGGGAAAGAAGAGGAGATGATCGGAAATTATGGAGGAGGATGGGGAATGGCCGGAAATCATGGAGAAGAAGGGAGCTTATTTTGGGAATTAGTAACTCAGTTCAATGGTTAGGGAAGAAGGGTGGGGTAATAAAGTCATTTCAATTAATGACATTTTTTTGATAATAATAATGCGAGGGTATTGTGTAAATTTGCGGGGGTGAATAACAATTCTCTGTTAAATATTAAAAATTTTCCAAAGACGCTGAGCAAGAGCACAACGGGTATGGAAATAGCAGAGACGATTACCACCATGGGAATTGGGGCGCCTGACATATAAGGTTAAAGCTCCATCCGAGCATTCCCAATTTCCGAAGGGGAAAACCCTAAATTGGGAAAAAAAAATCGAGATCTCAACCATGTCTTCTTGCAAAATCTGTGGCAATAAGGACTTCGATCAGGATGATGAAAGCGGCCTTTCCATCTGCCGTTCCTGCGGCGCCGCCCGAGCGTTCGACAACTACCAACAACCCACCTTTGATTCCAACGGCTTCACCGGCACTATTGTCCGTTCCGGCACTGTTGGTTCCGGTACTGTTTACAATTACAGAGAGAATAAAATTCGTAATGCACAAAATATAGTTGCTGATATATTGTCTAGATTAGGGCTGGAGTCCAGGTTGAGTTATGTCAATGCTATGATTAATGAAATTACAGAGTCTGAATATGGTCAAGGGAATTGGTTTCCTGTACTTGTTGGTGCGTGTGTTTATGTTGATATGAGAAAGAATGGCATATCGTTTGCTATGTCAAGAATTGCAGGTTGTGTTGATTGTGATGTTCATGAGCTAGGGAGAATGGTTAGTCGGGTTGTTGATTATTGCGATTTGAAGTTGCCTGAGTTTGATATTGTTGGTCTTTTTGATCGAGCGGTTAAGAATTGGGCTGGGAGTAAAGGTGTTGGGAAAGAGAAGGAGGAGAGGATGTTGAAACAAGGGATTTTTTTGATACAGTGTTTGATTAGGTGGTTTATGACAACAGGTAGAAGGCCAGTGCCGGTTGTGGTGGCTGTTTTTGTGTTTGTTGCAAATTTGAATCAGGCTGATGTTAAGATTGAAGATGCAGCTCAGGAATTGAATGTGGCTGTTAATACTTGTAGGTTGAGGTATAATGAGCTGTTGGAGAGGCTAGTGGAAGTTGCACGAGCTAAGTTGCCGTGGGGGAAGGATGTTACGGTAAAGAATATTCTAAAAAATGCACCTTTTGTGATTCAGTATATGGAGGCTAAGTCGATGTGTAAGCGTGGAAAAGAGAGGAAGGGTTTGGATGAGTTTGGGCCTGATTTCGAGGATTTCGTTGTTGAGTGTTTAGAGAAAGAAGATGAATATAGGATCGATGATTATGGGTCTTATGGAAGAGAAACCAATGATTCTAAGTATTTTTTGTCAGGACGTTCGCCCACTCGGTGTATCGAGGATTTGGAGAAGCTCAAGCTTTCACAGGAATCCTTATCCACGATATACTTAAAGTACTTGGATGAAGTTTCTGGTATGACGTCCACAATGGAGAAGATGGGGAATAATACGAAAAGAAGAGGATTTGACTCTCTTGTGTGTGCAGAGCGTTGGACCGGAAAGTCAGAATTGAGCAAGAAACTTTTGTTTGATGAAATATGGCAGAAAGATGTTGGATTGGATGCAATGCCTCCGTCTTTTGTTGCTGCATGTATGTCATATCAGAAGAGGAGAGAGAAGATTAAGGCTGCTAAGGCACGCATTGATAAGATAAGGTTTCCATCAATTGCTAATGATTCAGGTGAGAGGGACGGTCTTTGCCTTTCCGAATGTGTAAAACCCTCAAGGAAACGAAGAAAAGTACCAATTGACATTGACTGGGAAGATTTTGTCATTGAAACCCTCCTCCTTCACCAGGTGAAGGAAGAGGAAATAGAGAAGGGATATTATAAAGCCTTAATGGATTTGCACGTCTTCAAGTCTGGTGGAATCTAATGAGTATGGGACGTGGGATATTGATGTCTGGAATCTACTCACCATGCATCGGCTTGTGTAATGAAGAGATATTATTTTGAGACTTCATATTTTTTAAAGGATATCGGAAGACTTTCCTGTGAATCAGTGGCTGTATACGTTTATATTTTGATGCAAAATGTCTTGAAGTACAGAGAAAAATAGCAGTTCTTACTATAAACTTCTGTTAATTTCTCTTTACTTCAGGTTTTCTGTTTCTGTCTTACTCTTCCTCTTTTATGATACCTGCGTTAAGCTTTAGTGTTTTGTTGTTATTATGGATATCTTTATTTTCTGATTCGCTTGTACTTTTTGATTTCTATTGCTAAAGTGAGAAGGTTCACTAAAATCCTTGTTGCTGGTTTTGTTTCAAAAAGTGATAAACATTTAGCCATAGTTGCAAAATAGCAAATCCTTCATCCCAGTTTTTCTTAGAAATTAAATCAGTCAACTTTTGCCCATACTCCGTACATACCCTTGATGTATATTTACAAATACAAGTGAGCGTAAGGCTATAATGTTGACAGTGGTGTTTTTGGTAATTCTTTCGTATATATGCTTGCTTGAAAAGGAAAATGACCGTCATTCATGGGCAATGGAAAAACAAGGGAGTAGGGATGGAGGAGACAATTTAACATGACATGTTTCTTAGTCTGAAAATGGTACTCTTCAGTTTTCAACCACTTTGAGAAAGGACTCCCCGCACATTCATTGCATTTTATGCGTCAGTTTATTTTGCTGTAATAACTTGTAAAAATCCATTGAATGAACTCCATATGTAAATCATGGTGGTTCGATGGTACTTTTCAGTTTTCATGTAGTAAAATGCAAAGGCCATTGAGCAAAATAGATTTAGGAAGCTGTAGTCCGCAGCGACATTGTCACTGTTTTGGTGGCATAATCACTCATTGGGTTTGAGAGTACTTAGAGTAGCCAACTACCTTATGAACCATATACTGTATTCGAGAACAGAAGTCATTAGTTTTTAGAAGTTTTAGTAAGAAAATTCTAGAAATTCAAGACAATGAGGTGCTGTTAAATCTTCAATAGGTACGTTGAAACTGATTTACTTCCTTCTGTGTTGCAAGGTCTTCATGGTCGATGCTAAATCCTGGTTTACCCTGTAATATTATAGATGCCTCAGGATTGAGTTTCTTTGGGCAGAACTAATTACAATGCAAACGTGATAATTGCCTGTGCTTCTTTACTTTATTATCTTCTTGCTACTATACTTCTTATAACTTCCCATTTGTAAATGCTGCTGCTTTGTTATTTTGATGCTATAAGGTGGTGTGGTTTTTATTTTCTTGGTTAATCTCTTTTGTATGCATATATATATATATATATATATATATATCTACTCCCTCTGTCCCGGTAGTAAGTTCACAGTTACTGTTTGCGCGCAAATTAAGGAAAAAGTTAGTGAAGAAAATGTTGTGAGTATGAAAAGTGAGGTTGGAGAGAGAAAGTGGGGTAGGAAATAGTGATTTGATTGGGGTTGTGAGTATAAAAGTAAAGTAGAAAAGAGAATTAGTGGGTGGAATAGTAAATATTATTTGCCATTTTAGGAAGTGTGAAGTTTGTAATGGGACGCTCAATAAGGAAAGTGTGCAGGTTGTAGCGGGACGGAGGGAGTATATATTATTCCTGGTAATTTCACTGGTCTTTCTCATCAGGCTGGGGAGAATTCGGTACTAGTATATTTGTTGCTTTGGTACTCTGGCATGATAATTTATGTATTGAATGACTGCTGCGCTTAAAATAAGTTGCCATGTTTTCCTATCATTTCATTTTAAGACAGCAGCAGTTGGTAGCATTTAAGAATGCAGATATTTGCAGTATCAAATACTCAACTACTTCCGTTCATGAAATCAGGTTCCGTTATGTGTAAACCAAGGTTCTGCAGTAAGATAATATGTGTATCTCATGTATGTATGATGCTCTGTGGAGTAGCTCATTTTTGTTTTTCACCTATTAGAATTTCTAATTAGAGAACTGTGAAGTAACATGTAAGTAGAAATGTTTGATATCAGAATGAACAGTCTGTTAGTTTCAGCGATGTAAATATAAAACTTTCGGCAACTAAAGAGCTACCAATCATTCTCCTCATTCCTTCTGATTGGCTCTTTGTCCTGCCCTAAGTTGGATTTCCTTGGTGCTTGGAGAAGTTGATATCTGAGCATGCGAAGAAACTGAAAGCTTTGGTTAGATTTGGATAATTTAGTTGGTGAATATTTGAATTTTATTGATTGGAAATGATTATTAGAGAGATGGTCACTGTTCTCAAGGCGATATGGCTAGGTGTGACAAGTCTGGGAAAGGGTCAAGCTGTCTTTTGACAGCATTCCCATTGTTTATTTGAGTTTCTGATATGAAAATAGGAGGAATGGATTTCTACTGGCAGTTGGCAGAGCGGTGAGCGGTATTTTGTTATTCTTTGAATAGTGTAAAGAGAAAGATGTGGATCTAATCATTTAAGGCAATGCCACCATCTTTTTTTCTGGACTAGGCATTTCTGACGTGGAGAAATAGGATGACCAGTGGAACTGTGGAAGAGTTAGGATTTTTCTGAAAGGGGGTCGAAATTAATTTGACTTAAAAACTGTAAGGTAATATCTGAATCTAGTTTTTTAAGGGGGTCAATAATATAGTGTGATTTTCTTATACGAGGGTAAAAAATTGGTAAAAGTAGATTATTATTATTATTTTTTTTTTTTTTTGTAGTAGTAGAAAGTCATTCTTCATAATATTTGTACTACTGTCACTTTAGACTTTTCTTCTGGATTCCTCCACATCTAGGTTTCTTGATTTAACAATATTTGCATTTTGGGTCAAAAGCTCTATTGACAGTGAAGTAAGATGTATCAGGCTAAAGTCAACTAGGTAAACTACTGATAACATTCTTGACATAGTTGCAGCAACAACTATTCGTATTTGGGATCTTACAACAGAATGTAGTTTGGGAAAAATTGACACTTTTTAGGGATTTTATCAGAATTACAATTTTAAAAGATGTTTTTTTAGATGCGCAATTTCATTCGACCCCATAGTCTAGTTAGTTTAGAAAACACGGTCAGTATTTATTTAGTTAATCCATTAAGTTTACCAAATGCCAGTATCCTTTTTTATTTCAATTGTAGTTAGTAGTTGCAATATGGGGTCAAACAATTGAACACATTTTAGGAATTTTATTTGAATTACATTTTAAAAACATGTGTTTAGGAGAGCAATTTTATTCCTCTTAGGATTCCATAGTCTATTTAGTTTAGAAAACATAGTCTCTAGTTAATCAGTTAAGAGTATCTATAGTATAAATGAGGGAGATGTTTTGAACAGTAGTATGAATAGTTTCTCTCGTCGAAATTTCTATTTTGCCCTCACTATTTTGTCCCTTTCCCATTTTGCCCTTAATTTTTTTTTTTTTTTAAATTTGTCCCTTTCCCATTTTGCCCTTAAAAAAAAAAATAATAATTTTTTTTAAATTAAAAAAAAAAACACAAAAAACGTGGTCTTGGACACGGGCATATCTAGTAATTTATAATTTCAACCTATTTGGAGAGAGTATAATTGAAACATGGAAAATAAAACATCGAGTTTAATTGGAACATGAATGTTAAGACTCTTGAGGGGATCTGTGCTTTTATATGAAGTATGATGTACTGCTTCAACAATAAAACAAGTCTTTGATAAGTAATTTTTACCGAACTGATTCATCTTTCATCTATTTCATGCACTGATCATTTTTCAAGTGAAACTAATAGCATTGTGTTCTTTTTTGGCCATTACAACTTTTCAGAACTTTACACGATATTAAGTATGATGCCTCAACATTGTGTTCCTAAGAAAGGTCTTATAACTGCAACCCACCCCTGAATGCGAATTTGATTGGAACAAACATACTCTGGTGTGCCAATGCTATCCAGCAATGTATTTTATAGCATTATTAGGCATGAAGGCTCCTTTTATCAGTATACAAAAGGGGTCTGACCAATCATTTGCAATTGCTGTGTAGATATAATTTAATTTTCTTATACTCTTTTCTGCTTTGTATTTTATCTTCTGATGACAAAGTACAAACTATGAGACCATGTTATTGGATTAATGGCCAATAGTTTTCCCTGTTTCTCACACTAACATATTTTTGGTTTATCCCCCCCCCCCCCTTTTCTCTTTATGGCCTAAAGTAGGCTAGTGAAAGCAATAACTATTTCCAGCTTGTTCTTCTAGGTTGTGTGATATTGGGGTTTGCACTTGTTGATGAGAGACCCAAGTTTCTTGTTCTGTTTCTGCCACAAATGACGTTGACTGTATGTATACTCCCTCTGTCCCACTAAAAGTTACACTTTTTGCCAAAAAGGTTGTCTCATTAAAAGTTACACTTACCCAAAATGGAAAACTTAAAATACTTCTTTAATCAATGAGACCCACTTGAATATTCACAACTACTATCCACTCACTATTTCCTACCCCACTTTCTCTCTCCTACTTCACTTTTTATACTCACTACACCTACACCACTTACGCATTTTATTAATCCCTGTGTCCATATACAAAAATGTACTCCCTCCGTCCCACACCAAGGTTCCTTGGTGTGGGTTTCACACTTTTTAAGAAAAAAATTTGTTTGTATTGTTTAGAATAGAGGAGAGATAATGTAAAAGTTAAATGTGGGGTAGGGAATAGTAGTTAATGATTGTTTTTTTTTGAAAATGGGTAGAAGATTAGAGGAGAGAGAATGTAAAAGTTAAAAATATTTAATAGGAGAGAGAATGAGTGGGAGGAATAGTAAGTTAATGATTGATTTTTTTGTAAATATGTTAACTTTATAATGGTATAATGAATGATTTTTTTGTAAATATATTAAATCATAAGGGTATAAATATATTCAAAACTTTCCATTTATGGAAGGGAACCTTGAAGTGGGACGGACCAAAAGGGAAAGTAGGAACCTTGAAATGGGACGGAGGGAGTAACATTTAGTGGGACAGAGGGAGTATAGCTTGCAATATGGCATAAGATGTTTTTTTGGGTGTAAGGCCCACAAATAACTTTGCTGTTTACAGGATGCAACAAATATCATGTTGCTGAGATAAAAAAAAAACCAATTTTATTGCACTGGCAAGGCCTTTTTTTTGGGGGGGGGGGGGTCTTATGTGTTTAACATATCTTGGTTTCTCAATTACCATGTATACCTGCATCAACTTGGTCATTCTTGTTTTCAAGGGTCTTTTAATGCAAGTTGTATTTCCTAGATAAAACACGCCTTCCTTATTGTATTCATTCTTTTTTGAATTCCAGAATTTCAGTATTGTTTCGCCCATCCCCTTGAGTTTCAGTTGTTATTTACTTTTATATCATGTCCACTGTTGAAAAGGACATAAGTCGAGGTGTTTCAGTTAGAGGGTTACAAAATTTAATCCATGATTGGGATACCCTTTGGAAAGTAGAGTGATATGATTGCTTTGAACTGGCGTATGCATGATTTGGCCAATTGACTTCTCTCATTTTGTGCAAAAGATGAATATGGGCTTCATTGACTCATGTTTGGATTCACAGTTGTGCTATGTACTGGAGATCTCTAATGATTCTGAAAAATTGTAATCCTCCAATTTTTGGTTGATTTTCTCATAGAAGTATGCATTGTCATCTTCTTAATTTTTTTCCCTTCAAAGCAGTTCGAAAAGATGAGTGAAATATACCTTCTGATCCTATAAAGGCCGAGCAGTTTCTGAGAAGAAGAAAGGCTTTGCTGATCGGATGAACTTGAACAAACCTGGAAAAGGGGAGAAAGAGCATTGGGTAAGATATATTTTCCCATTCCTTAAACTGATATGAGAATATATAGATCTTTGTCCTTTTCTTTTTGAAGTCATCTTTGTCCTGTTTAAATTTATTAGTATTTAAATGTATTTTTTCAATAAAGAACATTTTGTAAAGTTTCGAGAAGTGTCACTGCCCCCTCCCCTTCCTTCCTGTAGGCCCGATGAAGTGACTACCAATTGCATGGCAAAAGGGGAGAAAGACCATTTGGTGAGATTTTTTTCGTTCCAATTCCTTAAATTGATATGAGAATGTGTAGATTTTTGTCCCGTTGCTGTGACTTCCATATTAAAATGTAATCTTTTCAGTAAAAAAAACCTTTTTAAAATTGCGGGAAGTGTCACTGCCTCCCTCCCTCCCTCCCTCCCTCTTCTTTTCTGTAGGTTCCATGGTAGCAATGACCAAATGCATCGCTTGGAGGACTGATTTTGGAGCTTTTCTAGGTGAGAACCAATTGGAAAGTACTATTATGTATTTCTATATGTCGTTGGGTCGGTCCCTCCGTTCCCTAAGGTAAGAAAGAAACGAAAAGAAAAATACTTTGTCTTGTTAAAGCACCTTTTTTCTCCCACCATGTCAGCTAGCTCCTCAATCAAGGCGTCTCCAGTGTTCTTTGATTCACTTGCTTTGTGCAACAAATGCAAGCAAGGTAACTTATACCTAATACCTAGCCAAACTAGAGCTCAGATATCAGGTTAAAGTTATCAACTCATCTAAAACTAAAGCAAGCTTCTAGATGAGTTGGTAACTTAAAAGTCTGAAAGAATCCCTTTTTGCAGGTCCATTTAATATCCTTATCCAAAATAAGTTCCATGCTATGATCTGCCAAGCTAATATCAGTGGCTGAATCCCTAATGAAGGTGATAAGATTTTGAAACTCTTAAATATTCAGTCTTGCAATGATTCTATAGCAGAGGGCTTGAACAGAAGTCTTGAAGTCCTTGAGTAAATGAAATATCAAGGATCGTTGGGAAAGATTTCTGTTACTAACCGGTGAAACTCACCATCTGATATTCTCTTTCATAGTTGCATTCATGTGTACTCTATCGGTCTCATTTATATTGGCCACATTTCCTTTTCTATCGTCTCATTTATTTCCCACGTAAGAACCCAATGCACTGTAACGATTCACTTTCCCTTTATGCCCCATAGTTTAAGGCAGTGCCTTTTGACATGAGCTTTTGCTGTCAGTTCAATTGTTACATTTAAAGGTATTGAAACTTTAATCCAACTGGGGAGGTTAGTTTGATTTTCTTTTTGGTTTTGTCCTTCCAGAAAGCTCAAATATAATATTGAAGTATCTAAAACAGATACGGGCCTCATTTGTTCATTTCATAGTTCATTATATTTTTGCAAAACTAAAATTTTGAAAGTGAATAGCAAGAATGTTTATGATTTTTTCCTATTAAAAATCAATATTTTCAAAATGACCCTTAAATCCCAAATGGACATTTATTTTGGGACGGAGGGAGTAAGATTTTGAACCAAAGGTAGTGTAAAATTTCCATACACCCATGCTATATGGTGTCGACAGGGTTACTTCAGCAAAAATGAATGGTCTAGGTAATGTATAGTCTTTGATTAAATCAATAACCTTAGTCTAATTCATTGGCAAGAGAGTTTCCCAAATACCATTTTGATTCTTATGTTCGGGTGTCTTAAGGAACTTCTTTTTGCGCACTCATGAATGCGTCTATGAAGTTTTTTTTTTAATCGCCATAGAGCTAGCTCGTTTCCATCATTTCCGATGGAACCAAAGATTCACTATTTTTTGGCTTGGGGATTTGATGGAATAAAGCAAAATGGCACACTAAACAGTCTGTGCTTCTTTGTTATGAAGCAGCATTCAGTCCGTGCAATTTTTTTACGCAATTTTCATCATGGGTCATCTGGAAACAACCTCTATGTACTTTAATACAGGGGCAAGGCTTCGCACATCCGACCCCCCTTACCTCACCGTAATGGGAGCCTTTGCGGCACTGGGTTATTGTTGTTGTTGCCACAGAGCTAGCTCAAGCGACATCCGATATTCCTTTTCAAATGAAAGGTCAGGGGTTCAATCTCCATCAAATTCACTTTCAACTGTCACTTTTATAATAGATTAAGTTCACTAATAAAAAAACTCATTTTTTTGAAGAGTTTCGTTTTTTAATCTCAGCAAAACAGGAGCCAGCGTGCTACATTCTGTTGGCCGAGGATTCTGCAGCAACTTGAGGGGCCGTCTGTTTCTTGGTCAGATCATGGCATTGGGTTCAGTATAGCATCCTGATAACTCCTTATATCACAATTTCTCTTATTTATTTTTATGATGTACGAATGATGCATGGGCAAATATTTTGCTGGTAATCAATTCCTTAAGATTCTTTATCTTTTTGTTCTCAATAATAATCAGTTATTTCAGTGTCATAACTCACAAGCTTGCTAATCATTGCAAAGGTGTGTTCAACCTTCTTTGTTTGCAGGATCCACATGTAGCCAGTGGCCTTCACAAAACCAGCAAGAGGAAGTAGTCCTATTCAGTGGCGGAGCCAGGAATTCTCGTCAATTGCCGCAAAAATTGCACAACATTATATTTTTAGCTCAATGGGGGCAAAAAAAATCCAGTGTATTTTTTCTTTTATCTCAAAGGGCGCAAGTTTCAACAAATTGCACTAATCATCCCCCACATATTTTGAAAATTTGCACTAGTAATTTTTTTTATAAACAATGGGGGCAATTGCCCCCTTGGTAGCTCCACCACTGGTCCTATTGCTAGTCCAAACTCTTCAAGGAGCACAGTCTCCATTTTCAGCCCCTTTTCATGGCCCCTCTTGACAATTCCTCTTCCTTCTCGCCATGGTTTATAGAATCTGAAGCTCTATTTGCAGTTACTTTTGAATACAATGACACAGTTTTATACTGAAAGAATAATTACTTGGGACGAAGGCTGGCTGCTTGGTATTAACCTCCAACACTATGATGCTCGTTACGGTATCGATTCTCATCTTTTTCTATGTTCTTGTGGTGTGCAAGCATTTTCTTTATAGATGCTGCTGAGTACAAGGATTAAAAACTATATGTCTGAAATCAGTACTTTGTTTCTTAGTGCAAATAAGACATAGCATGATTAAATTTGTTTCTATTGCACTTGTACATTGTTAATGTCTACTTTACTGTTACTTTGTAGTGTTTGCTAAAATTTGTTTTATTCTCATGTCTTTTGTGTACAGGTTAATGGATAATGTTAATGAAATGGTTGTAATTGGGCGAAACAGTTAGATTTTTTGGAAGACAGCTATTTTTTTTAGGCATCTAGCTATAATTAGATTACTTACAATCAGGAAACTTTTTTTATTCTAATGAAATACTTCCTCCGTCCCAGAATGATGTTCCCACTTTGTCAGTTGTCAATTTGAATGAAATAATTAGATGTTACTATAATTATCCTAATGAAAATCTAAAAACTTTCTATTGATACACAATTATAAATAATATCAACAACAATTTTTAGATTTTCATTAGGATAATCAAACATACCTAAGTTATTGCTTCGAGTTCATTCAAATTAACAACAAAAAAGTGGAAACATCTTTTCTTGAAACCAAGGGAGTATCTGATAACTCTGTAAGACGTATTTTTTATGTTCACTTTGCAGTACTAATGTTGTCAATGCCCAGGGACACTTTTAGTTGATGAAGTCTGATTCCATAGTTTAAGGCAGTGCCTTTTGACATGAACGTTTGCTGTCCTTTTTCAATTGTTACATTTAAAGGTATTGAAACTTTGATCCAACTGAGGGAGGTTAGTTTGATTTTCATTTTTGTTTTGTCCTTCTAGAAAGCTCAAATATAATATTGATGCTATGCACAGTCACTTCTAGTCACAGGATGTTTGATTAAATTTTTGAGGCATGAAAATCTTTCTGACACTGCTACCATTTGATAAACGGGCTCATTTGTTCATTACATTACAACTTTGGAATGATAGGCTGAGTGAGAAAAAATTCGCGCACCTGTGGAGTGGTTTGCTCTTTTTCTATGTGACAGAACAAATTCAGGGATCTAGAGTTTGCTCTTGACACTTGTTGGAGAAAAATCTGTTGGTATTTTATATATGCCCGTATTTGTTAAGGGGGTATATGCGAAATTTTAAGGTAATATGAGTCTTTTTCCTTTTCGAGGGTTTTTGGTGTTACACATTTTATATGAATTTGTATGCTGTTCGGTTTAGGTGGGCCATTTAACATGTTCGATTTATGAGTTGATAAGCATGTTCATCCTTTGTTTACTGATTATTAGCAGCAGGAGAAAAGTTTTGGAGCAAACTTAGTTTTCAGCAGTTGCTATGTGGGTCAAAAATATGTGTAACGGTAAACTCCTCTCACATTGCATTATCCTGCCTTGCTCTCAGCTAGCAGTTCTTTGTGGTCTTTCTTCAACTCTTGATTCAGATTAATAATTCTTTTGCACCCTTTTGTAATAAGAGGATGAGGATATCCAAATATTATTCAAGATCAAACGAAATAATTATATCTTATGCATTGGTCCTAAAGTGGTTCGACTAGCATATATTAAGGGTACTTTTGGCTACCGAATACCAAGTAATGATATTAGAATTGGAGCACTAATTTTCATCCCGGGAATTCATTTTTCTTCTGATTCCAAAACCAAGTCTTAGAATAAGGTTACCAAATATACTATACGTCAAATTACAATTCTTTTTTTAGACGGAGGTAGTCTGTCTTTTCCTCCATCTTTTTTGTTTGCTAGGGGAGGGGGATGAGCGAGCAGGCGTTCAATATTGCTGCACTGTGGACCATTTACCTAGAAAAGATTAACAGTATTCAAAATTTAACGGGGCCATGTTACCACCTTGAGATTAAAAAGATCATCATTCTCTACCTAATGTTTAGCAAGAAATAAGTACAGGAATAGCTTACTTGCACAGGCTTTACTTTGACGATTATGGTAGGAAAGTAGGAATCCTTGATCGTTGTTGGGGACGGATTTTTTACTATATGTATATGGTTGGCATCTTAAGCAGGTCAACATGTCAAGACGCCTCAGTATCCTGATCTCTACAACTTGACCTCTACAACTTGACCTCCACAACTTGGTCTACAACTTGGTCCACAAGTTGACTTTTTACATGTTGACTTTACATGTTGAGTTCACATCTTGGACCGACATCTTGGCTCGACGTCTTCATCAACATCTTGAAGCCGGACCAACTTGGGAGCAGTTTTGCGGTTGCTATTTTTTAGGAGCCATATGCGCATACCAGTTCAACCACGACTCTCCACCAACTGCCGAGTTTCTCTCAACAAACAACAACCTTACCGAAATCTTAGGGATTGATCTTATCTTGTATTTAGCCTTTGTAGAGGTATAAAAGGGAGATCAGCACATGTAATTCACACACGGTCTTCACGAGTCCCACTCTCCCTCGCATATGCTCATTATTTTTGTAAGCTACCTACGAATCTTAGTAAAATTTTTGGTCAAGGTAGGTCTTCCAAAACCTCCCGAGGTTTTATGCCGGCGAACGAGTTGTTCAAGGGCTTTCCTCGTTAAAATCCTTTGTCATTTTTATTTTGATTATACACACAAATCTATATTCCAATTCACCCAATTCTTTCCTTGAAATGTTTGGTTATTTACAATCACTTGTCGAAATTTGACCAAAACAATTTGGCGCCGTCTGTGGGAACTTTGGTTTTTTAGATTTGTTTAGAACATCAAAATGGTCAATCCAACTTCCGGTCAGGTAACCTCAGTAACCTCCGCGGCTGGGGGCAAGGCGACGGGGGCGACAAGATGCACCTCGAGAGATGACCGCGTCTGAAATCAATTTTGGTTTCGTGACTAATATGGCAACAATGTTGAATGAACTGAATAAGCGAATGGATGCTCAGCAGGATACCAATACTATGATTTTCAATGCAATTGAGAGTCTGCGAAAAGGGAATCAAGTTGAGCCTCAAGTTGTAACTCCATTATCACCTTTATTTCCTAGAACTCTTTTTGGTGCAGGTACTGGGGGCAATCTTGGAGACATCCCCATGGCGAGTGCAGTACAGACTGATAGTACAACTGTGACAACTAGTCAAGTTGCCCAACATGGTCACACCTTCGCATTCAGCCAACCTGTGCCAACATCTTGCTATACTTATGCCACTCCGTCTTTAGGACAAACAGGGAGTTTTTATAATGCATTTGATCACTCTTCTTCTCAATTTTATGCTAACACTTTTGCAGAAAGTCAAGTTGCTAGAGAGTTGCAGCAGATCAAAGAGATGATTAGGAATGTGCCTGGAGTTACCTTGCCTTATCATCAAGCTTCTCCAACTTGTTATAATGAGTCTCGCTTTGTTCCAGCGATAGCCAACATGGAGATCCCGAAGAGATTTGCAGTGCCCCACATGAAGAAGTACGACGGGAGCACAGATCCAGTGGAGCATGTGTTGCTATACCAAGAATTAATGGACATTATCAGCATTCCTTCAATCTTCAAAGAAGCCTGTCTTTGTAGGGGCTTTGGTTCCACCTTGTCTGGACCAGCTTTGAAATGGCTAACCGGCCTATCCCTAAACTCTATATCATCTTATTCTCAATTAGTCAATATGTTTGTGAATCAATTTTCATGTAATAGAGCTTTTGAGAAACTAACTAGTGACCTCTACAGGGTGGTGCAACAACCTGACGAAAGCTTGAAAGACTATTTGAACAGGTTCAACAAAGAGGCAGTGACTATCCCCAACTTGAACATGTCCACAGCCACCGAGGCATTCAGATTGGGCTTGAAGAAGGGATCACCTTATTATGACGAATTGGTCATGACTCCATGCAAGAGACTTGAAGATGTCAGGACGAGAGCTGTTAAATTCATCAGACTGGAAGAAGATAAGCTCATAGTCCTAAAATAACCACAATGAGGCTGACAAAAAAGGAAAAGATGACCACCTATCTTCAACATGTCAAAATGTTAGCAAAACAGTACCTCAAGTTGTATCCCACGTAAGTTGTCATTTTTTCATAAAAGCAAACTCCAAAAACAGGTATGATTTAAATTTTTTCAAGTCATTTATTTATGTTTGTCAATTCTTATGTTATGCTAAAAATTCTTATTGACTTAAGCATCGGAGGGGTAAAGCTAACACCCAATCCTAACATGAATTTGTTTTGCAAGGTATACAAGTTGAACAAACAGCTTAGGTTCAACATGTTGACACGCCAGTACGGCTGATACATGTTGAGACCCAGGGGCGGAGCCAGGAATCGGCCGAGGGGGGGGGCAAGATTACACGGGGATTCGGGGGCAGCGCCCCCGGAAAAAAATTTTCGGGTCGGACAAGTAAAAAATGGGTCGGATCCATGAAATACAATGTATTTTAGTTAACAAAAATGATAAAAGTAAATAATTCAAAAAACGATTGAAATAATGTTGAATACTGCAAACAATTTATTAAAATATATTACTCGTACAAAAAAGAAAATCAAATTTGCTAATTAAACTTGGGATAATAGGAAGAAAGACCAAAAACAAAAAAAATGGGAAAAGCCTAACTAATTAATTAAGATTGAAAAAATGTGAGGAAATTAGGAGAAAGAGAAAAACAAAACTGTTAAGAGAAAGAATAGCAAAGATGGAAGACAAATAAAATTAATTGAAAATGTAGGTAGCAGGGTTCGAACATGGACCAAAGACTTTAACTTCACCCCTTCTACCGCTGAACCACACCACTCACTGGTATTAATTTTAAAGTTAATTATATATATACATATATAACAAAAATATGGGGGGGGGGCAAAAAAAAAAAATTCCACTGCATTTCCGCCGCTGGGGGGGGCGAGTGCCCCCTCCTGCCCCCCCCTGGCTCCGCCCCTGTTGAGACCTAAGCTGGAGCAGGCTCAACATGTTGACACGCCAGTACGGCTGATACATGTTGAGACCTAAGCTGGAGCAGGTCAAACATGTTGACACGCCAGTACGGCTGATACATGTTTGAACCTGGGGAAGAAAGGCTCAACATGTTGACACGCCGCATGCGGGCGATACATGTTGAGACCTAAGGCTGGAGCAGTCAAACATGTTGACACGCCGGGACGGGCGATACGTGTTTGGACTGAAGAAGAATTTCAACATGTTGACACGCCGATGCAGGTGATACATGTTGAAACTTTAAATTTGGAGAGGGATAGAACATGTTGACACGCCAGGACGGCTGATACTTGTTCTATTTCTTCAAACGAATTAAGGTTTCGACACCTTCGCCTGGGCGCACGTTTTCACACTTATTCAAGTTGTGAACTATTGGTTGTAACATTTTCATGTTACCAAACGAATTAAGGTTCCGACACCTTCGCCTGGGCGCACGTTTTCACACTTATTCAAGTTGTGAACTATTGGTTGTAACATTTTCATGTTACCTACGGTTTATAACATTTACATGTTATCTAAAGAACAAACAAAGTGTCTCTCAAAGACATGCCAAATCAAATTTAAAAATTTTGAGGACCAACCCTCATCTAACATTCCAAATTTCAAACACCTTAAACTAATGTTTCTTAAAGCTTTATCTTGGTTTCTATCAAGGACTTAAAAGCATCATTCAAGGCGTTCGACAACTCTTTGGCGTAATCAACCGCTTCCTTAATATCGATGGGGAGAGTAGCAGTTTTAAAATTCCTTGAATCTCCAAGTTTTCTCCGATTCAAGAAATTTTGGGGGCAATTGTTGGGGACGGATTTTTTACTATATGTATATGGTTGGCATCTTAAGCAGGTCAACATGTCAAGACGCCTCAGTATCCTGATCTCTACAACTTGACCTCTACAACTTGACCTCCACAACTTGGTCTACAACTTGGTCCACAAGTTGACTTTTTACATGTTGACTTTACATGTTGAGTTCACATCTTGGACCGACATCTTGGCTCGACGTCTTCATCAACATCTTGAAGCCGGACCAACTTGGGAGCAGTTTTGCGGTTGCTATTTTTTAGGAGCCATATGCGCATACCAGTTCAACCACGACTCTCCACCAACTGCCGAGTTTCTCTCAACAAACAACAACCTTACCGAAATCTTAGGGATTGATCTTATCTTGTATTTAGCCTTTGTAGAGGTATAAAAGGGAGATCAGCACATGTAATTCACACACGGTCTTCACGAGTCCCACTCTCCCTCGCATATGCTCATTATTTTTGTAAGCTACCTACGAATCTTAGTAAAATTTTTGGTCAAGGTAGGTCTTCCAAAACCTCCCGAGGTTTTATGCCGGCGAACGAGTTGTTCAAGGGCTTTCCTCGTTAAAATCCTTTGTCATTTTCATTTTGATTATACACACAAATCTATATTCCAATTCACCCAATTCTTTCCTTGAAATGTTTGGTTATTTACAATCACTTGTCGAAATTTGACCAAAACAATCGTAAGAAGCATTTATAGTGATTCATACCTATATTCTTTGGTATCTTTCTGTTCTGTGAACACACTTGCGTACAATAAATCATTAGGTTTTATTCTTAAAGAGTCTCTTAGGTCAAGAAGTGATTCTTGGGGTCTCCACATGTCTTTAGTTTTTCTGGTTTTCTATTTTATACGAGTTTCTTGTTTTTTCACGGCTATCACTTTTCTCCCTAGTAATTGTCTCAGGAATCAGGATATTGAAGAGAAGCGGAAGGAAAAAAAAATGCTTCTATCAACAAGGCAACCACCAGGTATGTTGACACTTGCCAGTTTTCTCTTAGCAAGAGAGCTTTGTGATAAAAAAAACACGTGGGATGCAAAGACTACTTGCAACTGATATCAAGAAATGTGATAAATGACCGAAATTTTTATTATACGTAATCCCATCAAAATTGAAAACACTGGAAACTTGTGGAAAACAAGAACATGCGACCTACTCTTTTTTTTTTTTTTTTTTTTTTAATTTCAACTTAACTCCAGGCATCAACGGTCAATGATGCGACAAACAAAGCAGGCACGCTGAATCACTGGCCAGCAGCAAATGCCTCAACAGGGAAGACTTTGGTGATACCGGCAAGACTCTTGAACTGAATCTTTCCGGTAGGGGGGTCTTCAACGGAGATATCATTAACCGGGGGCCACAACATAAGTTCCTTAGCCTTCACTCCTTTCAACTTCTTAATCCTCTTCTTCTCAACAAATCCCGTAATCTCCGTATCGTAACTCACATTCTTACTAATCAAAACAAATTTATGCTCAACTTTTTTCTTCTGCAGAATCCACATGTACCCAGTGGCCTTCACAAACCCAACTTCAATCACATCTGCAAGTGGAAGAAGTCCCAATGGAAGTCCAAATTCTTCAAGAATGGAGATTGCCATTTTCAACCCTTCTTCATGCCCTTTCTTCACAACTCCCCCTTCCTTCTGATCTGCCATTGATTTGATTTGTTTAGTAGAAGAAAAATGTTTGTTTTGTTTTTCTTTTTTGTGGGTTTTAAGGTGGGAAGAAGTTGGGGTTTTATAGTGGGGGGATTTTGAATGTAACAATTTTGTTGGAGTTTTCAAGGTTCTTAACTTTGTAATATACACCTGAAGTTGAAAAAAAAATTGAGTTGAGTGGACTCACTCTTTTATGTAATTCCATTTGTCTTCCATTGGCTCCAAGATGGTACAATGTCAAGTTATTGTTAAATATACATAAAAATGCAGCATTATGACATCCAAAGTAACATCAATTAGGTTATATTGTTGAACGAATCAACATCAAGGGTATATTATAATCTGTTTTTATAAAAAAGAAAGGTTTACTTGTCATTGTCCTGCCGCCATCATCGCTAGTATTTTTAAGTACCAGTAATATTGTTTCAAGTGTCCTCTTAAATAATACTCCCTCCGTCTCTCTCGAAGTGTCTCAACTTTTCTTTTTGGACGTCTCATTTAAAGTGTCTCAATCCCAAAATGGAAAGTTTTTATTATTTTTATACTCTTCCTACCCCACTCATTCTCTCTCCTACTTTACTTTTACACTCACAACATTCTCTCTCCTAACTATTCCTCCCACTCATTCTCTCTCCTATTTATTTTTTCATACTCACAACATTTAATCTTTTTCTCTTTCTTACATCACTTACCTTAATTCCCGCGCCGATCTCATTTGAGACACTTTGGGCGGGACGGAGGGAGTACAATTTATGCTTCAAAATAGTGCAGAATTTGAAGCAATCATTGAAGATGAATTTTCTTCTATTATAAAGTTAGGGTTATTATAAAGTTAGGGTAGAAGATGTTATACGTAATAATGTTACGAGTACGAGTACGAGTGTTAGTGTTACAAAGTGACAATATTGAAGTGAATTAGCGCCATATGATTCGAAGCTATAGTTATGTACGATGAAAATGTTACCGTTTGTTTTAAGAATAAGTTCTAGTTCCTTCATTCCCAAATAAATGATCAATTTAAATTTAAGGTTATTTTGAAAATGTTTTGAGAATGTTGAACTATAGTAGCAGAAATTTATAAATATTCTTGTTATTCACATTCAAACTTTTAGTCTTATATATATATATCTATAGTATAAATGGCAACTTGTACGTGCTACAGTTGAATGAACAGTACCAATGGTCAAATTTTCCATTTTGTCCTCACTAAATTTTTAATTTTTTTTTTTAAATTAAAAAAAAAACACATGTCCTTGGACACGGGCTTGCTCTAGTGTATATATATATATATATATATATATATATATATATATATATATATATATATATATAATGAACTATAAAAAGAAATTGTTAAAAAATCATTTTAGGGACAATTATTTTTTAAAAAAAGTTTGTAAAGATAATTCATTTTCGGACAAAAAAGTGCATTCAATTTGGGATGAAGGAAATATCTGCTTAACGGGGCATTTTAAAAATAAGTTAGCTGTTACTTTTTTACTTGCGTTTTAAACACTATTCCCTCTATCCCGTAATAATTTTTATACTTTTTTTTTTGTTTTTAATATAAAGATATTTTGATCATTAAATTCAGGTAAAAAAAAATCATCTTAATGAAATCGAAAATGTTATTGATAACTATTTATAATATTATATTAATAACATATTTTAAATTATCATTAAAATAATTAAATTAATCTAAATCTATCGCTAAATGCCTTAATAATATAATAACCAAAAAAAGGGAAAGATTATTTCGAAATGAAAGGGAGGGAGTAAATTTTCCAAAGGGCCTATTGTCACACGTCTACAACATTTGTTTACAATAAAGGCCTACTGTTTAACCAGCCCATTCTAAGCCAAACAAGGCCCACACTTTGCAGTCGGCTTTTCTCTTTCAAATTGTATGTGTACTGCTAAGCATTTTAGCCCTTCATAAGGACTTCCGGAGTAGTATTTGACTATTTGGTAAGAATTTTCTATATTCCCCATTTGATCCGAACTAAGCATGTTATACCTGATCTGGGCCCTTGCTCGAATGTTCATTTCGATTTCGAGGGGCAATTACCAAATCGTCCCTCATCCTAACAAAAACGACCATCTAGGACACATAATATTAAAAACGACCATAAGGTCCCTCTTTAAAAATACTCACGCGTGTACCAGCTGTCACACCCCCTCTCCTCCCTCGTTTTTTCCCCCCTCAAAACTTCAAAATGATATGTCTTAAGATCCATAAGTCAAAAAAAGATTCGAGAGCGTCGTTGTGTTCGTATCGTTAATACGAATCAAACTAGTAGAATCAACGTATAATCTGAATCAAGTTTCTGAAGTTCACAATTGTTTCAAGTTTACAGTTGTTTTTTAGAAGTTCACAGTTATTATTCAAAGTTGTTCAAAGAACAAATAAGAGAAGTTCATAGTTGATTTAGTTAAGTTCATAAATTTTCCATGAAAATGTCTTCTATTTTACTTAATTCATTGTTGTTTTTAGCTAAGTTGACAATTGTTTTTAGTCTTTTATAGCCTCTAGCTTTGTTTTTTATGAAATTAATAAAAACAATTGTGAAATTAAGTAAAAACAACTGTGAACTTAACAAATATGTCGAATAATCTTATAAAATTGCAAAAATAGAGGAAATAAAAGACTAAAACAACTGTTAAATTAACAAATATGTCAAATAATTTCATAAAATTGCAAAAATAGATGTTATAAAGGTAAAAAAACCAATGTAAAGTTAACTAAAACAACTGTGAACTTAACCAAAACAATTTTGAACTTAACTAAAACAACTGTGAACTTAACAAACATGTCAAATAATCTCATAAAAAATCAAAAATAGAGGCCATAAAAGACTAAAAATAATTGTGAACTTAGCTGAAACAACTGTCAATTAAGTAAAATTGAAAACATTTTCATGCTAAAATTATAAACTTAACTAAATTAATTATGAACTTCTTTTAGTTGTTTTTTGAACAATTGTGAAAAATAACTGAAACTTCTAAAAAACAAATGTAAACTTGAAACAACTGTAAACTTCTCAAATATTCAGGTTATATATTGATGCTACTAGTTTGATTCGTTTTGACGATACGAACACAACGATGCTCTTAGATTTTTTATTTTTGACTTTTGAATCTTAAGATATTTCATTTTAAAGTTTTGAGAGAAAATAAAAGGAAAAACGAGAGAGGAGAGAGAGTGTGACATACACTTAATGACAAGCGTGCCTTTAAACTAGCGAGGGATTAGGTGGAGTATTGATTATGTTACCGGATTAGGTGGTTAAATTTGAAAATCCTTGTATTAATTGGTCTTTTGACTTGGGGCGAAGGACATAATCGTTAATTTCCCCCGATTTGATGGTTCAAATTCGGATTTTTTTTTCATTTTAGTTTGTCCTAAAATAAATGTTATATTTATAAATAAAAATAAATTTAATAGAATTTTATAATTGTACAAAGAATGTACAAATAAGTAAAAATTATTTTTTTAAAAACATTGATAAGTAATGCAATATTATTTTGTTACGGGCATGGGCGTACCTATCAAGGGGCAAGGGGAGGCCACTGCCCCTCCCTGCTTGACTTTTTTTTTTTTTAATTCCAACCCTGCTTGACTTTTATTTTTAATTCCAACTATTTTTCACTCTATAAATAGCCAAAAACTTATAAAAAATGCGTTTTTTGTTAACTTAACAAAAAACGTGTTTTTATCCGCACGCAAAGACGAGACGGTACCAGGTCTCTCACTTTCTCTCTCTAATCGCCAATGGCGACCTCAAGTTCACCTTTTACAAAATTTCCGGCAAAAGTTGGTCGAAACAAATCAATAAATTGGTGAGTATGACTTCAATCACGGTCATCGGAACTGAAGTAGACAAATTACCGGCGATCTGGGTGGAGACGAATCAATCAATGGTCGAAACAAATCAATAAATTGGTGAGTATGACTTCAATCACGGTCATCGGAACTGAAGTAGACAAATTACCGGCGATCTAGGTGGAGACGATTCAATCAATTATGTACATTGCAGAGGCTCTGCCATTGTTGTTGATGTGGGGTTTAGTACTGATAAATTTCAGAGAGAGAGAGAGAGAGTTATGTTTTTCTGGCTTTGATGTATTCGGATTATGAAATTTGTGCTGTTAAATTGTAGCTCAGAGAGAACTGTTTGAAGAGGGTCCGAGATGATCGAAACCGTTTGCTTTGGAAGATGAGGTTACCTGCATCTAAACAACAGTATCTCAATCAGAAGGTTCTAGTTTTATGTGCCCGTTTCAGTGTAATCTAATGCCATTGTTTGTTTTATTGAGTGCCAGTTCATGTATTTTGGAGTGCCAGTGTTTGTGTTTTTGAATACCAGCAAAAATAATTATCAGTGTTTTTGAGTGCCAGTGTATGCGTTTTTGAGTGCCAGTGTATGTGTTTTCAAATGCCAGTCCATGTGTTTTTGAATGCCAGTGCTTGTGTTTTTGAGAGCCAAAAAAAATGATTACCAGTTTTTTTTTTAGTGCCAGTGGATGTGTTTTTGAGTGCCAGTTCATGTATTTTTGAATGCCAGTGTATGTGTGTTTGAATGCCAGTGCTTGTGTTTTTGAGAGCCAGCAAAAATGTTAGTGTAACAAAGTGCCAGTGTTAGTGTAACAGAGTGCCAGTGTGAAGAGTGCCAGTTCATGTATATAAAAGTGCCCGTGTAAAAAGTGCCAGTTTCATGTTTATAAAACGCCAGTATGAAATCACTGGTCATTTGTAATATTAACACTGGCATTTATCATGGTTGCCAATAATTACAAAAATGCCACCGTTTGTTTTGAATAAAAATACCTGGCGCTTTGGAAAACACGTTTTTCCTTATCTTAAGAAAAAATTAGTTTTTTATAAGACCAACTCCTATAAATACAACTATATTCCTTTCGTGCCACTAAAAAATACATTTTATTTTAGATGTGCGAATCAAACTTTTGTTTTTGGACATGAGAATTAAGGATAAGTAAATAGTTTTTGTGAGTATGTTAGTGTGTTCCATTGAATAAAAAAATATTAAATATTTTTATTTTAAAAAAGTGTAATTATTAATAAGACACTAAAATTGGTAAAGAGTATAACTTTTATTGTAAAAGGTGGAAGCATATGTTGAAGTAAAATATTATATATTTATAATATTTTATTTGTTGTTATGATTTTAGATATTGAACAATTATATATGTTGAATCTTTTGTTACGTATAATTATATTATACATATATTGAGATCAACTGATTTAGTATTTTCATTGTTAAAGTAGATTTTTAACTATTTATGTTTAAAATTGTACTATTATGTACAAAGAAACAACCAAATTTTTTTTAGAGCCATCATTCCTTTACTCCAGTTTTTATTAGGCCATGTACAATAGTGGGTTGAGAGGGGTAGTTGAGAGGGAGTTAGTTAGTTGAGTGTGTTTAATAAGGGGTTGAGAGGGGGGTAGTTGAGGGGGGTGGGATGAATATGTTCAACCCGGTTGAAGAGGACAGGTGTCCGGCTCTCATTGGCGCGTGTACTTCACGCCAATCTCTTGGCGCGTCCGCCCTTTTTGTTTTTGTGTTTGGCCGGAAGGGGACAAGTGTCCGGCTGTGATTGGTTGGTTTTTCTTTTTCTTTTTATTTTTCACCCCGTTTTTTGAGCTCAATTATTTGACAGAAATAATTTTATTTTATTTTTTTCCAAAATTCTGGAATTTTTTTTCTCTATAAAATGACATAACTTTCATATTTTTTGTACACCAAAAAAATTAATAATTTATTTTTTAATAATAAAATCTCGAATTTATAAAATTAAATAAAATCTTGAATTAAAAAAATTAAAAAAAATCTCGAATTTATAAATAAAAATATTAATAACTTATTTTTTAATAATAAATTATTATTATTTTTATTAATTTTTTAATTATAAAATTAAATATTGTAAATAAAATAAAAAGTGGTGGGATATAGAATGATGAGTTGGGATGAGTTGGATTTTAAACTAAACTAGCTTATTGTGGGAGGTGTAGTTGAGAAAGTAGCCGAATAATTAAGTGGATGGAGAAAGAAAATGATGTGTCGTAATATTAGGATAGTTGAATGTTTTTTGGTAATTGACCTATTGGACTATTGGACTTGGTCTTTATACTCATAGTTAAAATTACCATCATTATTATTTTTATCATTATCATTGTTATTGGGTTTTCAAACTAATACTCCGTGTAGCACCTTGTTTGTTAGCCCCTCATATTGAAGGTAGAAATAATATACTCCCTAGAAATAATATACTCCCTCCGCCCCACAATAATATATAAACTTTCTATTTCTATTTTGGGCGTCCCACAATAATATATAATTTTCTCAAAATGGAAAGAAATTTTTACTATTCCCTCTCCTCATTCTCTCTCCTACATTATTTTAATACTCACATCACCATTATAATTTACTATTCTCTTCACTCATTCTCTCTCCTATTTTATTTTCACACTCACAACACTTCCAATATAATACTTCCTCCTTAATTTCAGTAAAAAACTAAAATTCTATAAATTTCTGGGACGGAGGGAGTAAAAAGCAAAGAGTAGGTCTGCTGAGAAACGCGTTTCTCCATAACTATGGAGAAACGCGTTTTTAATAGCCAGAAGATATACGTTTGATAACCAGAAGAAAATTTCTGGATATCAGTCTCAAAGGGTTCTGGATATCCAGAAGCTTTGGAACGGATATCCAGAAGCCTTTGGGTGGATATCCAGAAAAAATAGATTTGAAGCCAAATCCAAGGCCAAGACCAGAAATTGCTTATTGAAGGTTTCTGGATATCCAGAAACCTTCAAATGTATATCCAGAAACCATCAAATGAATATCCAGAAACATTTTGAAAGTTTCTGGATATCATTTTGAAGGTTTCTGGATATCACTTTCATAAGCTTCTGGATATCCTTTCAAAGGGTTCTGGATATCCAGAACCTTTGAGACTGATATCCAGAAGTAACCATGAGACAAGGTCATGGCCAATACAAAAAAAATTCTGGCTATCCTTTCAAAAGGTTCTGGATACCCGTAACCCGTTTCTCCATAACTTATGGAGAAACGCATTTCTCCCAAGATTTTACGAAAAGCAAAAGAATAAAAAAATCTCAAAATTACACCCCGTGTTTCTCCTTCTAATGATTACAATATAGTTACGTGCAATCGAAGGAAGGTTGTTATTTTTTTTAGCAAATTTTGAAGGTTTTTGCTTTATTAGAGAAATACTCCCTCCGTCCATTCTATTTGAAAAGACATTTTAATCAATATTAATTAATTTTAATTCAAATTTAATGCAAATCTAATCATTATATTAAAATTCTAAAAATTATAAATGATAAACTCATAGTTAAAATTACCCGAATGAGCTCATGTTCGTATCTCGATTCATACTGTTCAGATCTAATATTTAATGTGTAACGTTTATAAGTGATTATCAAGCTAATTATTTCTTTTAGCATAAATGTTTTATTATTTTGAGTCGTGAAGTTTTTATTATACTCATAGTTAAAATTACCATCATTATTATTTTTATCATTATCATTGTTATTGGGTATTCAAACTAATACTCCGTGTAGCACCTTGTTTGTTAGCCCCTCATATTGAATGTAGAAATATACTCCCTCCGTCCAAGAACATGTTTCACAGTTACTGTTCACGCGTGAATTAAGAAAAAAAATAATGATATAATGTTGTGAGTGTAAAAATAAAATAGGAGAGAGAATGGGTGGAGGGAATAGTAAATTATAATGGTGTTATGGGTATTAAAATAATGTAGGAGACAAAGTGTGAAGTATGTAATTGAACGCCCAAAATAGAAAATGTGAAGTATGTAACTGGACGGAGGGAGTAAATTATAATGGTGTTGTGAGTATTAAAATTCTAAAAATTATAAATGATAAACTCATAGTTAAAATTACCCGAATGAGCTCATGTTCGTATCTCGATTCATACTGTTCAGATCTAATATTTAATGTGTAACGTTTATAAGTGATTATCAAGCTAATTATTTCTTTTAGCATAAATGTTTTATTATTTTGAGTCGTGAAGTTTTTATTATACTCATAGTTAAAATTACCATCATTATTATTTTTATCATTATCATTGTTATTGGGTATTCAAACTAATACTCCGTGTAGCACCTTGTTTGTTAGCCCCTCATATTGAATGTAGAAATATACTCCCTCCGTCCAAGAACATGTTTCACAGTTACTGTTCACGTGTGGATTAAAAAAATAAATAATGATATAATGTTGTGAGTGTAAAAGTAAAATAGGAGAGAAAATGAGTGGAGGGAATAGTAAAATATAATGGTGTTGTGAGTATTAAAATAATGTATGAGACAAAGTGTGAAGTATGTAATTGGACGCCCAAAATAAAAAGTGTGAAGTATGTAACTGGACGGAGGGAGTATATATATATATATATATATATATTTCTACATTCAATATATATATATATACTCCCTCCGACCCAATATAAGCTTCCTACTTTTGGCATTTCACGCAAATTAAGGAAATGGGTTAAAAGAAAAAATGTTGTGAGTGTAATTTAAAAATAGGAGAGAGAATAAGTGGAGGGAATAGTAAATTATAATGGTGTTGTGAGTATTAAAATAATGTAGGAGAGAGAATGAGTGGAGGAAATAGTAAAAATTCTTTGCCAAAAAAGAAAAGTGAAAGCTTTTAACGGGACACCCAAAATGGCAAAATAGGAAGCTTCTACTGGGACGGAGGGAGTATATATTAAAGTTGGTGAGGAGGCCTAAGGATTCGCCACGTAGACATGTTTAGACAAACTCTTACTTTTGGAGAAGCCACATCATCACCATTCCAAAATCTAAAGACTCTTGATATTCTCCTTATTAGCTAATACTAATAGTTAATAATAATAGTTATTATATAGATTAACTATTACTATTAATAGTATTAGTTAACTATAATAGTTACTATATAAGTTAACTATTACTATTAATTGTATTAGTTAACTATAATAGTTACTATATATGTTAACTATTACTATTAATAGTATTAGTTAACTATAATAGTTACTATATATAAGTTAACTATTACTATTAATTGTATTAATTAACTATAATAGTTACTATATATGTTAACTATTACTATTAATAGTATTAGTTAACTATAATAGTTACAATATAAGTTAATTAATATTATTAATTGTATTAGTTAACTATAATAGTTACTATATATGTTAATTATTACTATTAATAGTATTAGTTAATCATAATAGTTAATATATGTTAACAATTACTATTAATAGTATTAGTTAATTATAATAGTTATTATATAGGTTAACATTAATATTAATAGTATTAGTTAATCATAATAGTTACTATATAGGTTAACATTACTATTAATAATATTATTTAATCATAATAATTACTATATAGGTTAACTATCACTATTACTATTATTAGTTAATTATAATAGTTACTATATAGATTCACTATTACTATTACTATTATTAGTTAATTATAATAGTGACTATATATGTTAATTATTATTATTAATAGTATTAGTTAATCATAAAAATAATTATATAGGGTAACTATTATCATTTAATTTAATATAAGCTAATATTATTAGTTAAATATAACAATTACTATAACTATTTGATAAATATTAGGTATTAAACTTACTATACCAAATCACTATTCTCATATAACTTTCTAATTATATTTACTAATCATAATATGTGTATGTAGTATAAAATCATTAATTATCAAAAATATTTAATATTATTAATTCAATCATCTATAAAATTAGAAGTTAACTAATTACAATAATAATTCATTGTTATTATTCAAATTTCAATTATCATAATAATAAGTACAAACTATATACAACAAAGGCTAAAAGAAAAAAAATCTCCTGAATTTATAAATGTAAATATTTTGATTGATATAAAATAGTTTTATATTACCAAAAAAATGTCATGCCACTTTATCAAATAAAAACATAAAATAAGTAATATAAAAAATGATAAATTAATTTTTTCGTGCAGAACACAGGCTACCCACTAATAATATAAAAAACAAAAGAATAAAAATATCTCAAATTTACACCCCGTGTTTCTCCTTCTAATGATTACAATATAGTTACGTGCAATCGAAGGTTGTTATTTTTTTTAGCAAATTTTGAAGGTTTTTGCTTTATTAGAGAAATACTCCCTCCCTCCGTCCATTCTATTTGAAAATTTGAAAAGACATTTTAATCAATACTCCCTCCGTCCCAGCCTAAAAGGCACAAAACTAACCTGACACGAAAATTAAGAAAAGTGATATAGGAAAGAGAAAAAGTTTAAATGTTGTGAGTATGAAAAATTAAATAGGAGAGAGAATGAGTGGGATGAATAGTTAGAAGAGAGAATGTTGTGAGTGTAAAAGTAAAGTAGGAGAGAGAATGAGTGGATAAAATAGTAATAAAAACTTTCCTTTTTGGGACCGTGCCTTTTTAAATGGGACACCCAAAAAGGAAATTTGTACCTTTTCGGCCCGGACGGAGGGAGTATTAATTAATTTTAACCCAAATTTAATGCAAATCTAATTATTATATTGAAATTTTAAAAATTATAAATGATAACTCATTAAATGATTTATCAATTACAATTTTAGAATTTCAATATAATAATTAAATTTGCATTAATATTTGGATCAAAGTGAGCTTGTGTTGACCAAAAATACCTTTTCGAAGGGTGTATATAATTAGTAATTACTTCATACTCCCCCCATCTATTTAAATTGCAAACTTTGTCATTTCAGGATTCTACTTAAAATTGCAATTATTGATATTCACTTGTTATATTAACATCAACTAATTCACTTACTATTTTCAATCCAACTAATAATTTCTATTCTGCTATCTATACTCAAAACACCTTAATAATTTAAGCTTCTCCTTAATTCCTATGTTAGATGATTTTTTTTTTAATTTCAAATAATACTAAAGGAGTATGTCTAAAAAATTGTTGTACATGTAATATGTTTAATATATTTCTATTCTGCTATCTATACTCAAAACACCTTAATAATTTAGACAAAAACTCATGTGAGAACATCACTACCCGTCTCATCCATGAGACGGGTCGGATCCATGACCATAACCCGCCCCAACCCGCCCCAAGAATACCCGTCTCTCTCTCTATACGCAATAACCGTCTCTCTCTCTATACGTAACGCAATAACAGGATCCCCTCCCCAATCTCTTCTCCGGCCAAACCCACCATTAAACCTCTCCCTCACACCCCCAATCAATCGGCGACCTCACCCAAACCAAAACCGCACCCAATTCCCCCTTCAATCGAACAACAACTGAGCTCCCTCTCTCCAAACCGAACGACGAGACCCCCTGTCCAAAACCTATTTTTCGGCAACCTCCCTATCAATCTCAATCAATTCCTCACTTCGATTCAGCTGGTGATTGAGGGAGAGAGGGTGCTTAGGACGCCATTAGAGAGGGAGAGCTTTGAGGAAGACGATCTAGGGAGCCGGCCATGGTGAGATCTCTGTTGAGAATCGATTGGGGAAGAATTGGTGAGGAAGGTCGTTGGTTTTTGGGGAGCTAGAGGAAGATGATTAGGAAGTGAGAGTTGGTGAGGACGCCATTGGCGATTTAGAAAGAGGGAGCTAGGTAAACGCCATTGGCGTTTAGAGAGAGAGAGAGAGAGAGAGAGAGAGAGAGAGAGAGAGAGAGAGAGAGAGAGAGAGAGAGAGAGAGAGTAGTGAGATAGTTGTGTTGTGCCCAAATTTTTTTTTTTTTTTAAATTTTGTTTTTTTTTTTCGATTTGTGAAAAGTAATAGTTACTATAACATAATGTAATAATTGTATTCATATAAAGTAATAGTTTGTATTTGTGAAAAGTAATAGTTACTATAACATAATGTAATAATTGTATTCATATAAAGTAATAGTTTGTATTCATATAAAGTAATACATATATACAGAAAAGTAATGGTGATTTTTTTTAAAATTTTTAAATTTTGTTTTTTTTTTCGATTTGTAAAAAGTAATAGTTACTATAACATAATGTAATAATTGTATTCATATAAAGTAATAGTTTGTATTTGTATGAAAAGTAATAGTTACTATAACATAATGTAATAATTGTATTCATTTAAAGTAATAGTTTGTATTTGTGAAAAGTAATAGTTACTATCAAGGTTCTAAAAATCGCTAGGCGGCGCCTAGGCGGCGAGGCCGGGCCTAGCGCCTAGAGCGCCTAGGCGGGGCCGAGGCGGGGCCTAGGCGGGGCCGCGAATTTACACACATTTTTATATATATTTCATAGTTTTTGTCCATAGTGACAAATTCAAGAGGATAAATGTATAAATCTTGAACAACTCAACTATGGGTCAGGGCATTTCGGTCATTGAACCATAACATTAGAAGACGGCGTCATTTCTCAAAACCCTAACATAAAGTATATAAAGTCTGGAAAAAACCCTACTGAAAAGAAACCCTAAAACTGCAAAATTACGAAAAGGTCCAAAACAATGAAAAAACGGATAAAAAATTCAGAAGGCCGTTTGAGGCCCTTAGAAGCGTTTTTTGGCCTATTTATGGGCCGCTCAAGGGGTATAGCCCCATGACTTTTGTTCCTCTCGAAAAGACGGTCGTTTTGATATGCTGTGCGTCCCGTAACTCATCCGTAATCAAAAGTTACACCCGTTACGGTCAAACGCATCTAAAAACTCGAACGCCAACTCTTCGACCGCCTAGACCGCCCAATCCCGCCTAGGCCCCGCCTAGTCCCGCCTAATCCCGCCCAGCCCGCCCAGCCGCCTAGACCGCCTAGCCCCGCCTAGCCCCGCCTAGCGCCTAATTGCCCCGCCTAGCCTAAAGTCGCGGCGCCCGGCCGCCGCCTAGCGCCTAGGCGCCGCCTAGGCGCCGTCTAGGCGGCCGCCTAGGCCGATTTTTAGAACACTGGTTACTATAACATAATGTAATAATTGTATTCATATAAAGTAATAGTTTGTATTTGTATTCATATAAAGTAATACTTCTCATTTGTTTAAGTAATACTTTTCATTTGTTTAAGTAATAGTTGGTATTGCTATAAGTAATAGTACTACACTTGTGTAGTAATAGTGTTATTTTTTTTTTAACTAAAAATAGTTTTAGGAACTTTTTTCATTTTGAGTAATACTTCTCATTTGTTTAAGTAATAGTTGATATTGCTATAAGTAATAGTACTACACTTGTGAAGTAATAGTGTTATTTTTTTTTAACTAATAATAATGTTAGGAACTGTTTTAATTTTGAGTAATACTTCTCATTTGTTTAAGTAATAATTGGTATTGCTATAAGTAATATTACTTTTTTTAAACCACTGAATAGTCGAAAAAATAATATAAAAACTAAAAAAAAAAAGCAAAAAGAAAAAAATAATAATAAAAAAAAATAACAAATCCTAGTACATAATAAAAAAAAGCATAAAGAAAAAATAATAAAAAAAAGCAAAAAGAAAAAAATAATAAAAAGAAAAAAAATAATAAAAAGAAAAAAAATAATAAAAAAAAAGCAAAAAGAAAAGAAATAATAAAAAACTAGAAAGAGAAAGTACTCATAGTAATTTTCCATTTCCATGTAAGGCGGTACATGTAGATGGGGGGATGGGGCACTCACTGTACGTGACCCTTTTGCTTCTTTGATTTACTGTTTGGGTCATGGGTCTGGGCTTTGGATTATTCCGACCCGTCTCATCCATGAGACGGGTCTTGTTGTTCTCACAGGAGACTCTCTCAATAATTTAAGCTTCTCCTTAATTCCTATGTTAGATGATTTTTTTTTAATTTCAAATAATACTAAAGGAGTATGTCTAAAAAATTGTTGTACATGTAATATATTTAATACTCCCTCCGTCCCACGTCATTGCAAACTATTTTTTCGGGCACAATAATTAAGGAGTATTATTAAGATAATGAAAATGTGTGGTAGGAAATGAAGAGAGAGAATGAGTGGAGTTAATAATAGGTTGATTGAATAAATTGTATGGTGGAAAATGAAGAGAGAGAATGAGTGGGTGGGGTAGGGTGAATATAAAATAATAAATTTGTTTCCATTTTGGACAGTTTGCATTCACGTGGGACGGACCAAAATGAAAATAAGTTTGCATTCACGTGGGACGGAGGGAGTATATTTTAAAGTTGTAACTCTATATCCTCATATTTACATGCGCACACGACCCACCCACTCACAACACACACACACGTATAGATAATTCTTAAGTTCATTATATCATGCTCGGGCCTGTTTGAGGTAATAAAGGGCTTATCGTAACTTGCAAACATGAGATGAAATAGATATGCTAACAAAATCAGGAGGTTGAATCATAAAAACATTCTCATTAAGTATACCTCGGAGAAACACATTGTTTATGTCAACATGACGGAGGGGCCAATTGTTTGTAACTGCCAAGGAGAGAACTGTGCGAATTGTGACAGGTTTAACAACCGGACTAAATGTCTCAGAATAGTCTATGCCAGGGTGTTGATGAAAGCCCTTGGCAACGAGATGAGCTTTTTGGTGATCAATCGTGCCATCCGACTTATACTTGGTGCGAAAAATCCATTTGCACCCAACTAAGTTTTGAGATGGTGATGGAGGTACTAGATCCCAAGTTCTATTTTGCACAAGGGCATTGTATTCCATCTCCATAGCCGCACGCCAAACAGGTATTTTGAGAGCTTGGGTGAAGTTGGTTGGTTCAAGGCTGGGGTTGGGAACGGAAACATTTAAGTTGAGTTTGTTGATCGGTTTATGGATATTGTTTTGTGATCGAGTTACAGGTTTATGAATAGGGGTGTTTGGGGGGGGTGTTGAAGAGGGATTGTAAGAAGGTTTAGTAGGGGAGATTGGGTTGGTGGCAGAGACTGCTGAAGGAGGAGAGGAAGGGATAGTAGCCGAGGGTGTGGTGATGGGTGATGTTGAGGTAGTGGAGGTAGCCGAGTGGGAGGGTGGTGTAGGGGCATGCGAGGGTGATGGTGGGAGGACAGTGAGGGTGGAGTTGCACCATTCATTGACAGAGGGAGATGATGATGATGGTTCAGACTTAGAGGAGAAGGGAAAAAGGTGTTCCACAAATTTGACATGTCGAGAAACAATGATTTTAGAGGTTTTAGGATTTAAACAATAAAAGACACTTTGAGTTGGAGAATAGCCTACGAAGACACAAGGGGAGGACTTAGGATCCAGTTTGTTGTTTGTATAGGGACGGAGCCAAGGATAGCACAAACAACCAAAACTTCTAACTTTCGAGTAATTGGGAGGATGACCAAAGAGTTTGAGAAATGGATATTGAAAATTCAGGGTATGTGTTGGCATTCGATTGATGATATAACATGCCGTGACGAATTCAAGTGACCAATACTTGCGAAGCATGCTAGAGTGAGTAAGAAGAGAGAGATCCGTCTCAACGATGTGACGATGTCGTGTTCGGAGTACTCAATGTGTTCGAGAGTATTGAGGGGGAGATGTAAGATGAGTGATTCCAAGAGAGATGAGGAGGGGACGAAGACCAATATACTCACCGCCATTGTCACTAAAAATAGTGATAATTGAGTGATGAAAGAATTTTTCCACAATGTTTTTGAAGTTGGTAAACATATGAGTAGCATCATTTTTATATTTGAGCGGGTAAAACTAAGTGTACTTGGTGAAGTGATCATCAAACACAATATAATATTTGTAACCATCATAAGATAAAAGAGGAGACGTTTAAACATCACTATAGATCAAATCAAGAGGCCCAGTAGAAGAAAGAGAATTTTCATTAAAAGCTAATTTATGACTTTTATTGCAATCACAAGCATTGCAATGAAAAGTAGATGTCATAGGAATATCCAAATTGTATGAAGAATTAAGAGAACATAAAATTGAAAAAGATGGGTGCCCTAATCTATGATGCCAGTTGATAGTGGAGGACGAAGTTGTGGAGTGAACATCGGGAGACCTTGGAAGCCATTCATAGATGCCAGAGCTATAATTGCCTTGAAGAATAATTTCCCCCGTTTGAAGGTCCTTCACAACAAAGGAATTATGTGAAAAGATGACAGATACATTATTATCTTGACACAACCTAGAGATAGATATGATGTTACGACACACATGTAGAACATGAAAAACATTATTGAGAAGTAAAGGAGAGAAAGAGGTAAGGATAGAAGTGGAACCAGTATTGGAAATATTGAGGCCCGAACCATCACCAACGAGAAGTTCTTCTGTTCCGTCATAAGGAGAATGAAGGACTAAGTTATTGATGTCATTTGTCACATGATGTGTAGCTCCACTGTCAAGGAGCCAATCGGGTGGGGTTTGGTTTGAGGTGGAAGCGGAGTAGGCAGTAGGTTGGAAAGATGAGTTACCACAGTTTTGTTGCCTGGGGTTATAGCTTGGGTTGAAGGATCGACGTTGTTTGGAGTTAGGTTGATATCCGATGGGATTGGGTGTGGGGAAGTTGGCGTTATGGTAGAGTTGGCAGAAGGAAGGACATTGGGAAAGGAAGTGGCCATCATTGTGACAACACTGGCAATAACCTTTATACGGAGCTCGAGGGTTTTATGAGGTAAAGTTGGGAGTAGGGTTAGGGTTAGGGTTGTACTAAGGTGGTTTGGTTTTAGGGTTATAAGATCGATTTGGAGGAGGGTTTTTGAAGGCATAGGTTGTTGGAGTAGTGCCCTAGGCTATAGTTATGTTTAAACTTGAACCGTTATGTATCATCTTTATCATTTATTATAGAGCATATTTTGTTCATTATATGTTTACATGTTTATTATATTGAACTGCGTCCCTAGTTGTTGTGAACAACTAGTATAAGTTGGTAATGGATAATCATGGAGATGATTATATGCATGGAGATGCACATTACACTTATGGATACTTGCTAGAGAACAAGTATTTGATATGACATACTCATGAGATTTATGACATGGTCTATTGTCATGATTAAATCTCATGATAGTCGTGTCATTGAATCCTTTATACCTGAGATTATCATCGTCTTCCACATGATGAAGATCGTGTTTGATATAGTCTAACACTATCTTTAATCAGATAGCAATAAGGGCTATGTTAGCATGATTGGATTCTTGTAGGGAAGAATGATAAGTCAAGATGGGATTTGTCCCTCTCGTTGAGAGATATGTTTACTTGGGCCCCTCGATGAATGATGTTGATGAAATGTGTGGCCACACTCAAGTGACTTGATAGAGATCAAATGCATTTGGATTATCAACATATTCGAAATCGAGAAAGCATTGAACATGTGAGTTGGCATGGACCATGACTCATATTCGATAGGACATCGTGGACAAAGGGATTGTGACATTTGATTATCAAGGAATCAAGCTTTGATGTTATATTTAATTGGGTGGACATAATGATTTGCTAGAAGTCACTTATGTCTTGTGAGGTTGATGTTTCAACTAACTAACTACCAACATAAGATATAATTTCTAAAGGGTCACACACAAAAAAAATTGGATTGAAAATGGCTAAAAGGGTGAAATCTGGGCTCAGGGGATGACTCGTCCCGCTTTGGCCCAAGTCGTACCTTGTGAAGGGACGACTGTATCAGAGAGCGATCATAAAGGGACGACTCGTGCCCTCAAGCACGACTCGTGCCCTTTGATCTGCAAAACTGGTTTTTTGGCTCGGTGTGTGGCGCGACAGACTTTGCCACTGGGCACGACTCGTGCTCTTGAGCACGACTCGTGCCAGTGGTCAAAATCTGTCCGTACACTCTTTCCTTGGCAGGGTTGGTTTTGGTTTTGACAAGGATTCTTTCCCTAATTGTTAGGGATTTATATTTGATATAAATACAATCCTTTGATCAGCCAAAAACACATGTTATTTTACGGTTTATGAAACACTAAAATTGAGATCTAGATTAAGAATCAAAGATCAAAAAAATTTTTAGCCATTGATTATTGAAAAGCATTTCAATAATCGGGGATCATCTAGCAATCAAACAAGAAGCGTTCTTGGTCCGTTCGCGTGTGGATTACCGATAGAGGGTGATTAAGTTATCACCAAAAGCTTGAAGACTTCAATCGTTGATTCATCACAAGGCCTAGAACAAGGAGAAGATCAAAACCTTCATCAACGGTTTTGAGATTCGTTTTTGAGATTCGCTTTTGAAGATTCATTTTGGACAAATAAATCGCATTCAAGGTATGTAAATTCTATTTCATATATTTTTCTAATCTCTTCATGCTAGACGGATCTAAGGGCTAGGGTTTTGATTGTTATTTCTAAGTTCTTCCGCTGCGTTTGTAACCCCAAAACCCAACATAGGTAACGGTGGCGGGGAAGGTGTTGGTGGTGGGTGTTCAATGTTTGAGGGATAACTCTCTGTTGAGAAGTTTTTAATGAAGTTCATCAAACGTAATTGGGGTATCTCGGCTATATACAGTAGTGATGATACTTTCAAAGTCTGGATCGTTGAGTTGGTCCAAGATCTTGTCAACTAGGTCTTCCAGATCAATGGGGAGACTTAAGGTTTTAAGCTGGTCTACGCAAGATTTTAAATCCCGCATATAGTCTGAAACAGAAAGGTTGACTTTGGTGATTTGGCAGAGGCGATCCTTAATTTGTTTGATATGGCCTTTAGAAGGGTTGGCATATGTTTTAGCAAGGGTTTGACAGGCTTCATAAGTGGTGGAACATTGGGATATGAGAGAGACAAGATCAGGAGAGAGAGTACCCGCTAGTGCACTCAAAATAAACTTGTCTTGGCGAAACCATGTGTTGTAGGCTGGGTTAGGGGATGTGGTATTGGTGACGACATGGGGTTATTGGGTGGGGGTGATATTTTCGGTTATGGTGGAGGCATCGATGGTTTGAGTTGTAAGGTTTTGGGGTGGAGCGGTTAAGGTTCCATCTATGTATTGGAAAAGATCATGGCCAAGGAGGGTTGCTTCAAGTTGGATTTTCCAAGCTATGTAGTTTGTGGGTGTTAGTTTTAGGATGTGGCCAAGGGAGATAGCTATGAGAGGTTTGGTTGGTTCAGCCGAGTTAGGGAGAAGAACAATTCGGCTGCCGTGGAGAAAAATAAAATAAAAATTGGATCTTTAAACTCTGATACCATATTGAAGTCTGAGGTTCCACCTTAAAACCAATTGGTGTCAAGGGGAGTGGCCTAGAATCTTTATATGTCATAGACTCATAGGCAAGGTTTGTCAATTCCCAATGTGGGATAATATCTGTAACATTCCTTAACGTGAATGAAATATTTTCACTTATATATTTCTCATTCTTACATGATATCAGCCTCACCCGAATCCTAAATTCTTCATTTCAATCCGCAACCCTCTCAGTAATATGATGACCTCTGTGAGCTCCTCTTCTCCGAACTCTCTCCACTTTACCACCCTTATTCATATGATCACACTTAAGTTTACATCTACGAATTATCTCTTATGGAAGAATCAGGTTTCTTCCTTTCTTTCGTGCCAAGATCTCATTGGTTACGTTAACGGTACCATTCCCGAACCTTCCTCTGAACTTGTCACTTCTGATGGCCAGAAGATGTCTCCTAATCCCGCCCTTGCTCTTGGTCTCACCAAGATCGGAAACTAAAGAGTCTGCTCCTCTAGCTCCTCCCTCACTACTGAAGAATCGATGGCCGAGGTCATCGGCTACTGTACATCTCGTGCCATTTGGTGTTGGCTCTTGAGTCTGCATTTAGTCATGCTTCTAAGTCACGTGAAGTCAGCCTTAAGGACACACTCTTTGCTATGAAGAAGGGTCCCTAATCAGTTTCTGATGGTTGTCGGTTCAATGCCGTGTGTGATCAACTTGCTGCCATCGGATGAAGCGTGGATGATACATACAAGACTCATTGGTTTCTTCGAGGACTTGGTCAGACCTTCTATGCCTTTTTTGCATCCCAAATTGCCATCATGATTCCGCTGCCAAAATATTCGAAATTGCTTCCCCGAGCTGAGAGCTTCTCCCTCTTTCTATGAATGTGTGCCCAAATTTAATTTTTGTGTTTTAAATCGGATTCACTTGAGTTTGAAAACATCCGGTTTAATTTGAAAAACGGAGTCGCCACGCCTTTTTGATTTCCTCAAAACTTTGAAAAAAAGGTTTTTAGGGTTCAGAGGTTAAGTTACCCCTTGGGAAGAACTGATCGTCGTTCACCCAAGGTGCCTTGCCGTAGCAAGTCTCCCAAGATTCCATTTATCGTGCTTGCTTGCGTGCTTTCTTGTGTGCATGTGTTGAAAAAAGGGGGGAAATGTCCCAAGTTGTCTTTCGGACGTACAAACCATTTTGTTGGTTGTCGCTCGGGATTCCTTGGATTTTATGTGTTCGAGATTTTGATCCCGTCCTCATCTTGGACTTGTGATCATCGCTATTTGACCTTGGGTCTTGCGTGATCGAGAGAAGGACTCTCTTTTATAGTCCAAAATGAGGTTCTTTAGAAAAAGAGTGTCCTTAGCCCATTAATCCTACACCTTAAGATGATTGAGCTTATATAGGGGAGTTCATGCTCGTCTTAAGTGATAATTGGAGATATAGGGTTCAAGGTATATCCCTTTCTAAAGAGATTATGGCACCTTTAATGGAAGAAACGATGTAAAGATAGGATCTTTACACCGGTCCGTTCCAAAGGTTGCTAATGGGGACATGGGGAAATGCATGTTTTAGGATAAAAATGACATTTTTAGTGAAAAGATGACATTTTGGGATGCAAATGATGCTTTTAATTGCAAAGGATGCTTTTTAATGTAAAGAAAGGATTTTTATGCAAATGATGCATTTTTATATGGAAAATTAGTATTTCATATGCAAAGGATGCACAAAGATGACATTATTGAAAAGCAAAGGATGCTAATTCAAGATAAAGTAATGATTTTTAATGCAAAGGATGCATGAAAATGGGTTTTAGGGGGAAAGGATGCACCTTTATTGTAAAGACATGATTTTTATATGCAAAGGATGCATTTTTAATGGAAAGCATGGATTTTTAGGTGCAAAGGATGCACCTTTGATACAAAGATTACATTTTTAGGAGCAAGTGATGCTTATTTTATGCAAATGATGCAAAAGGGGGAGGGGGATATGATAAAGATAGGATCTTTAACAACAAATACCAAGTCCCAAGCAAAATAATAGCAATATGTAAATGCAAGGAGCAATTATATCACATAGAGCAAGTATAATGCAAGGAAAGGGGGTGAGAGGTTACCAATGGTGGTGACATCTTCTTCATTGGATCTTGCCTAGTGGAAGGACCAACTTTGGAGGCTTCAAGGAGGAGGGAGGTGGCTTCTTGGCACTCTTCAACTTCCTGGATTTTCGCAGCATGTTTGGAGAGTTTTTGGTGCTGAGTATGATATGTTGTGTGTGTTTAAAATGGGTAGAGGAGGGTTCTATTTATAGGCAGTCTGGATAAGGCTAATGAGGCCGTGCGGCTAGGAGTCCTCTCCTAATGCAGCCGTGCGGCATTATCCAGTATGACTCAGCATTTTTCTAGAATCATGCAAGGTGGCAATTCTAGAAGGATGCCAAATACAATTAAAACGTGCCTTTTTAATTTAGTGCAGTCCCTTCATCCCTCGGAAGGTTTGGAATAGTTCCGTAATTGCTCCCAGACTTTAGGAAAGTCCAGAGAATTACCGGGAAACTTATCCGGAAGGCATGAGCCAGATTTGGGTACTTACAGAAGCCCCTCGACAACATCACTTACAGGGCGAGTGGGGTTGTCGATAGAAAAGGATCCGATCTGGCGAATGCCGAGACGGATTGGGTGACCAGAGTGGTCGAGTGGCTGAACCTTTGGAAGGCTACCTACGTATCCCGAGTGGGAATCAAGCCATAATCGTAGTTCGGAATAAGATCCGCAGGGGAATGGCAAAGAGAAACTGGTCTCTTGCCAGGGAAAAAGATGAGAAAGTGACCTAGGAGGTCAAGCGATTGATCCTACTGGGAATATGCTAGAAGTGACCGATGTGGTCGGATATATGGACCTCTTATGAGGGGCTATTTCATCACTGAGGAGTGACGAAGGAACAGGGTGACCAAAGTGGTTGGATGGCTGGACCTTTTACGAAAGGCTACCTACGTATCCCGGAGGAATCAAGCCTTGATCATAGTTCAAGCATCACTGGATAGGTTAGGAACGATGTCTAGGATCCTTGAGGTTTTGACAATTAATGGAGGTTGTCACCTGATTTGACAATTAATGGAGGTTGTCAGCTTAGGAAACTAGAGCTCACGTCACTATCGAGTGGATAGAGGTAGCTAAAGTTAGGAAAACTTGAGCGTACTTCTCAATCTGTGATAGAGGTAGCTAAAGTTTGGAGAACTTGAGCGTACTTCACAATCTGTGATAGAGGTAGCTAAAGTTTGGAGAACTTGAGCGTACTTCTCAATCTGTGATAGAGGTAGCTAAAGTTTGGAGAACTTGAGCGTACTTCTCAATCTGTGATAGAGGTAGCTAAAGTTTGGAGAACTTGAGCGTACTTCTCAATCTGTGATAGAGGTAGCTAAAGTTTGGAGAACTTGAGCGTACTTCTCAATCTGTGATAGAGGTAGCTAAAGTTCGGATTTCGATAATTCGGAGGTTGTCACCTAGCGTTATCCCGTTATAACGGAAGTAACGGAGGCGACTGGGAAAGAAAGTCTATTTGCTTAGGAGATAAAGGATATCTTTTGAAAAGGATGTTATCCTAGTTAAAGGATAACAAGAATTATATGCCCAAGTGGAAAGTCCAGGGGCAAAAAGGTAATTTCTGCTCAGAGCGAAAGAAGCCGCCCGGCATGAGGGGGAGGCAAAAGAGGCCGTACGGCCAGAAGCCTGATTTTTCCAGATTATTTAAAACATATTTGAACGGGGACTGGGCATTATTGCCGCCCATCAGTCGCCGAGGAAGAGAGAGAGGAGGGAGAGAATTTCTTCAAAATCCTTCAATTCCCTTGCTTCTATTGATCTAGATGGATCCGGAGGGGAATCCGATGCCAAGGCAAGCGAGGAGGAACATCTCCGAGGCCGCTCGAAGGAGGAGGAAAGAGCTCGTCCTCACGGAGAGGAAGTATGACTTCCTTACGCCTCCATCGGAGCTTTATCCGGGCAAGAGGGAGCACAAATCGACGAATCCTCAATCGGTTGGGGTAAGAATTCTTAATTAGCTCAATTTCGTCGATTTTGATTGAATTTTGATTGACTTAGGGCTTGACCCTAGTTTTAGGAATTTCTCGAATTTTCCTAGGATTTTTGATGATGATTTTGAAATCTGGAGGATTAACCTATTAGGCTAAGGAGATAAACGAACATGCATTGTGAAATTTATTTGAAAAATAATGAGAATGACCCATTTTTTCAAAAATAATGTGACGGAGTCCTTGCATGTGCTAGAACTAGGTCAATTTTTTATCATGAATGTGGAAACGGGATTTTGGACGATGAAAAGGATTCATGCATGCCATTTTTTTTTGAAAAAAATTAATGCTTATGTGCAAATAATTTTGAAAATTGAAATTTTGTGCTTAGGAGAGCAATGTGCTTGATGTGTTTCAAGTGATGAAAGACACATTTTCCATGCAAAGGATGCTAGAAAATTTTCATGACTGCTTTTCTTTTGAAAATATGCGCACTTTTGAATATATGCATGCTCTTGAAATGAGATGAAGAACTGACACATTTCTTTTGTGTTCTCCTACAGGAGAACAAATCCAGGGGACCTTCAGAGATTGCCGTGAGGCTATGGGAGAGGATGCCTGATTTCGAGAAAGATGGGGTGAACCCCAAGCAGCTTGTGAGAGCTACCGGCCTAGATCTGTTCGTTGAGGCCATTGGAAGAGGTATTCACATTACCTCGAAGAGCAAGGGCTTGGTCCAGGACCTATCTGAGTTCTGGTGGGACACCACTCACAGCTTTCACCTTAGCTGGGGGGAGCTTACGGTGACTCCGGCCGATTTTACTGCTATCACTGGCTTACAGTTCACCGGGAGGCCTGTGACCTGGAGGAATCATATCACGGAGGATGAGTTCAGAGCTCTAGTTGGGTTTGAGCTTATTCCCAAGGGGCTCGAAATGGATATGAGGAACATCGAGGTGGCAGTCCAGAACTGCATGCAGGAATTTGCTGCTAATGAGGTGACTGCCCACCAGCTTGCTAGAGCCTTTGTGTGGTTGATGCTGTCAGTCACCATCTTTGCCAATTCTGGGACTCTGGCTATGACTTGCCTTCTCGACTCTTTGGAGGATGTTGATGGGATTGGGACGGTTTCTTGGGGCGAGGCCGGATTGGCAGAGCTTTACTTCTCCCTGGACATGTACAGCCGGAATAAGGCTGCCTCCATGGACTGCTTCTCCTTCGCTCTTGAGGTAATCACCTTCTTTCTTTTCTCTTTTATCTTCTGTCTTGAGACTTTTATGAAAGAGAAATGACCTTTTTGATGTTTTGAACATGCAGGTCTGGTTCTGCGAGGTGATCAGGTTCTTTCCGTGGAACCAACAGGGCGATGCTACCATCTTTCCCGCTATGATCCGGTGGAGGGGAGATGCTAGGGATAAGTTCACCGGGAAGACCCGGATCACCTTTGACTAAAAGATGGTGAGGCCAGTCATCAACAGGGATGGGCACGACGGAGTGGATTTTTATCCTTGGGGGAGGTATCCAGAGATTCTGCTAGGGGAGGCCGTGGAGGCGACTAGACAGAGACGGTGGTTGACCGGGATGACATGTGATATCATCTATCTGGGGGACCGCTTTTCCAGGCAACACGGCCATATCCCTCCATTGGATGCCATTACTCCTCTTGATCCTCCAGCACGGATGCTGCAACCCCGGGATTGGCAGGCGGATGAGATAGCAAGATATCAGGCAGGCATAGCAGCTGAGGAGTACTTTGACTTGGCTACCCCGTATGCTATCTTTGTGGAGCAGCGGTTGAGGACGCCACAGAAGCTAGTGAAGCTGGCTGTCACTCAGGGATATGGGGAGGCCGAGCCTTCTGACCCGCCGATGCCTCCTGCTCACCTTTCTTACGTGGTGAACGGGGTACCGAGGAGGTTTAGGATACCTGTCCCTGACACGAGGGAGCCCCAGTATACTCTGCCGTCGGATAGCACTGTGAGTATACTTTAGGGTCTTTTCCCTTTTTCAGATTTATTTGACTTTTTGCAATTCTGAGATTTTTCTGAGATTTTCTTTTCTTTTTTTTTCTCAGGTTCCAGCTCGCACTTATGACGGCTTGGTCAGGCAGAATAGGGGCTGGAAGGATGTATGCCGGTCCCTCTTGAAGAAGCTGGCTTGCGCTTCGAAGGCTGCAGCGAACGTGCAGGAGCCCGTGCGCAAGAGAAGGCACGTCGGGGGCACGACATCCACCTCATCGGCTTTGGAGTACTCTTCTAGCGCCATGCCTCGGGGACGGGGACCTAATGCCGGCATCCTGGAGCATCTGGCTGAGTACAAGCACGAGAATGTCCATCTTTCTGACGTAAGCGACAGTGAGGACTTGATGAGGGAGGCGAGCGTCTATGAGCTCAGCAGCGATGAGGAAGGATCGGAGGCCTAGGAGGTCTCTAGAATTGATTTAGGGAGAAAACAAACAATGAACAAGTTTTATGCACATTTTGTTTATTTTTTACTTTATTTGGGCGCCGATGGGGCGAAAACAATGTATTACTGCTTTATTTGCTTTTCTAATTTATGCTTTATTAATTTGCATATTACTTGAGCCTCGGGGCAGTTTTTTGCTTGGAATTAGGGCTGAAACTGGGCCAAAATGATTTATAATGATATATAAATGCTTGGATGGTCTTTGGACATGCTTATATACAGGTTTTTGTTGGAAAAGTGAGGTGAAAACTCCCTTTGGGCAGCAACTTGGTTGCTGCAGATTTGCTTTTCACATTAGGCAAATGAGGCCGTGCGGTCTGGTCTCTGGAGCAAATAAGGCCGTGCGGCTCACAGTTCTGTCTGGATTGGTCTTTTTCAGAAATAAATCAAGGCTTGGCCATTTCATTTCATTTTCAACCTAGACTTGTTCCAATTGTTCCCAGAGCACATATTGGACCTAAAGACACCACCTTTGATCATCTTGCAATGGAGAAGCCCGCCAGATTGCAAAGGGGGAAAGGAGATCGTTTTCTGTCCGATCTTCAATCTTGGGTGAGATATAACTTTCAATCTCACAAGGGTTTGTTTGATTCTTCCTTCAAGATCAAGTCTTTATGGCATTTGAAGGATCTCCCGCCCGATTGGGACCTTTTGAGAGCAGCAGCAAGGTTTTGGGACGTCCGGAGACACGTTTACTGCTTTTCTTACAATGAGATTGTCCCAACTTATGAAGACTTCCGAGCCTTGATTGGGGGTCCAGAAATTGAGGCTATATCTATTCCTCTGATCGAAGACGTGCCGGTGGCGGCAAAGTTGGCATCTTTTCTACACATATCTCTGGGAGAGGCTGAGGGAATGATGGTAGCTCCGGACAGGATTGACCTTTCTGACATCACGGGCAGGTTTGGGTCTCTGACTATGGCTACGACCACGGTGGCTATGGATGCCTTTATCCTCTGCATATTTTCATCTCTATTCACTGCTGAGTCCGTGGGGATCTGTCATGGTGGCCTCCTGGACATGGTCAGGGACTGCAGGGCTGGGAAGGACATTGTCCCACTGGTTTTGGGTGAGACCCTTCATGGCATTGACAGGATGGCTAGGGGAGACCATTTCATGAGGTCTGGGAGCCCGGCTGTGCTGACTTTATGGCTGCAGGAGAGGCTTGGGGCTTTGCCAGGGGCTTTTCCAACTCAGTTCCCTTGGGTGATTTCTCGGAGGGGTTTGCCTAGGCAGTAGAGCCAAGGTGACTGAGAGCTGATGATGGCTAGGCTATCCACTTCGGGCATTCGCTGGTGGGTACCTCACTGGAGGTTGCAGACTCGGAGGACATTTCAGGAGTCCTATGTTGTGAGGGTTCCAGGGTTTTGTCGGTCATCCTTCTACATACCTTGTTTGGTATTCATGCAGTTCGGGGCCTTGCAGGAGTCGTTGGGCGATTGGGAGGACATTCGCACCATGGAGGTGGTGTCTCTAGACATGAGGGATCCAAATAGCTTCTCATTCTTCTCGAGGGCTTGGACGTATGCTGCTTTCCCACCCAGGGCTATCTTCAGGAGCAGGAAGAGTACCATCTTGACCATGGCATACTTGGACTGGTATGAGAGGGAGATGGGAGCGACTCAGGTCATTTTGGGAGAGAGGCGCCATGCTTTATTGGGAGCTGACTGCGACTCGAGTAGGACTGTGAGGGAGACTGAGGCTAAGGCGAGTCGCCATAACCAGTCGGGTGACCTTATCAGGGATATGGAAGCTCGATACAAGAGACTATCTGAGGTCGCTCCCTTGACTGAGGCTCAGAGGGAGGAAGTGCGGACTCGTGCCCGAGTAGAGAAAGCACTTATTGACACAGGTCTGACGGAGGCTCCAGTGAGGATACCGGAGATCGGAATGAGGGAGACCGACATTATAGAGAAGAAGAGAAAGAACACTCGACGGGGTCGAGGTAAAGGGAAGAAGACCAAAGAAGATGCAGCGAATGACGACTGACAGATCTTTTCTTAGGATTCCCTTATTGCCATTTTGCAAACACAGTAGTTTATTAAGCATTTTATTGTATTTTATATTTTTGTAGTAGGTTAGCAGAGTCAAGAGTAGACCGTGCTTGAACTCATCAAGAAGTTTTTAACTTGTAAAGAACAAGGATATTTATCTTAAAAATTAATCAAGACACAATTTCATGGAAATTTCAAATGTCTTATTGATTAGGACCCGTTTTATGAAAACTTTGAATGCCCTTTATTTATTGTTTAGTTAGACCGAATCATATATGGCTGCCTACGTTCCCCTTTTACAAGAATGACTAAGGGGCTCAGGTCTTCGTAGTTCATTCTGGTGAACTATCAGGATTAGGTCTTTTGGCCTTTTTTCTTTTTTTTTTCCTTTTTTTTATGTGCAACCCTGTTTTTTGCCTAGATCGCCCTTTTTTGGGTTTTCAGCCTAGCTGGGTATTACTCTTTTTGCACTAAGATTTTTTTTTATATATGTGCAACCCTGTTTTTTGCCAAGACCGCCCTTTTTGGGTTTTTCAGCCTAGCTGGGTATTACTCTTTTTGCACTAAGATTTTTTCTCTTTTTTTATTTCTTTTTTTTCTTTTTTTTATTATTATTTTTTATTTTAGACATAGTACCTTCGGAGCTTATCACCATTGACTGGGTGGACAAAGGGATTGCCGTCCAGGTCTGCAAGCTTCATTGCTCCTCCCGATAGTATCTTCTGCACCACATACGGGCCGATCCAAACGGGTTCCCATTTTCCCAAGGGGTTGTCTCTGGTAGGGGGCTTCACTTTCAACACTAAATCACCCTCTTTGATGTCCCTGGCCTTGACTTTCTTGTAAAATGCTCTAGCCATTCGCTTCTGGTAGGCTCGGGTGTGCTCCATGGCTTTGAGTCTTTTCTCATCGAGCAAGGCCAACTCATCATGCCGGCTACTGAAATTACCCGGATCCGAGAGGCTCGCGCCCCGGCATCTGGCATCTTTCGCGTTGGAGGCGGTTTTGGTCTCGCCGTTTGTTTTCGCATTTGTAGAGTCGCCACGCCGTTTTTATTAAGCCCAAAACATTGAAAAAGGGCATCAATTTAAAGATAATTTTAAACTGTTTTTGTGTGATGAGATTTTGAGTTCGGAGGTCAGATGACTCCTCGGGAAGAGAATATTAGAATATTAGAGCTCACCCGAGTCGCCTCGTAAAACGAGTCTTTCGGATACCCCTAATATCCTTTAAATGTTGTGTGTGTGTGTGTGCTTTTTTTAAAAATGCATGCTGTATCGGATGTCTACATTGTATGCTATGTATGGAAATGTATTGAAATAGTGTAGGAAGGAAGCCTTACCAATGTTGGTTCGCGTCTGTCTTCCGCTGGGGAATAGTGTTTGAGGTCGGAGTAGCATTCCGGTACGGATCGGGATTGCTTCGGGAGATGCCGGTTGTCTGCGGACAGAGTTTCGGCGTGAGTTGATGTTGCAGGCTGCGTTCGGGCAGATGTTCGACGTGCGTTGGGGTGGCAGGAGTCACTCGGGCAGAGTTTCGGCGTGCGTTGGGATCGCAGGGATCACTCGGGCAGAGGTTCGGCGTGGTTTGGGATCGCCGGTTTGACTCAGAAAGAGCCGGGACACCGTGGAAAGACCAGGCAAGGCCTCGGAGTACCACGAGGGGCCTCAGAGTACCTCGAGAGTGCCTCGGGGCAGCGCGGGAGCGTCGCGGGAGCGCTCGGGGAGGCTTCGGAGCACCACGAGGGGGCTCGGAAGGCCTCGGAAGGATCCGAAAGGGGCCGAGAATGCCTCGGAAGGACTTAGAGGGAAGCCGAGAAGGCCTAGGGAGGAAGAGAGAAGTGGGAGGTGTGTGAAAATGAGGAGGGGGAGCCCTCTATTTATAGTGCGGATTTGGTGCAAAGAGGTCCGTACGGACCTCCACAGTAATCCAAACTTTTGGTTTTCCTCGATTTGAGGGAATCTGTGATGATGGTGAATATTTGGAAATCATGATGTTCCCTGTGCAATAAGGTCCGTATGGACCATCTTGCATGCAAAGAGGTCCGTACGGACCAACTAAGCAAGAGGGTAATCATTTTCCCCCGGGATTTGAGGGAATATTGTGGCCTTTAAGAAGATTCAGTAATTATTAAAGAAAAGAGGTCCATACGGACCATTATTGCTTTCAATTTCTGAAAATTCCCAAAAGGTCCTTTTGTCCCTTTTATCCCGGAAAGGCTCCTCCACTTGGTTTGGTTGGGGGTTTAGAGAGGGTTTTGAGTGAGAGGGGTCGTCGAGACTGCGTTGATGAGTCTGCAGTGCTTCCCGTGTGTTTGAAAGGGTGTGATCCAGATTGGGGTATTTACAGAAGCCCCTCGACGACGTCACTTATGAAAGAAGTGGGGTCGCCGATAAGATAAGGGTCCTAATCTGGATCGCGTCTTTGGGAGATAAAGTGGCCAAGGGAGGTCGGTGTGAGGATGTGGTGGTGTCCTATTGTGTGACCGCATAGGTCGGTAGGTGGACCACTGTGATAGGATTCCTACGTATCCACAGCGGGAATCAAGCACAGTCGTAGTTCGGGTGTAGGGTGAGTGTTTTGTGAATGCGGGCGTGGTGGTGCCACTGAAGTGTCGTGTGACCGCCGAGGTCGGTGGTAGGACGTGGTGGTGTCTGGGTGACCGCATAGGTCGATGGTGGACCTGTGATAGGATTCCTACGTATCCCACTGGCGGGAATCAAGCACAGTCGTAGTTCGGAGGTCGTGAAATCGTGAGTGCGGGCGTGGTGGTGCCACTGAAGTGTTGTGTGACCGCCGAGGTCGGTGGTAGGACGTGGTGGTGTCTGAAATGTGGTGACCGCCGAGGTCAATTGTGAGGACATGGTGGTGTCCTGGGATGGAAATTTTACGATTTTCCTAATCGGGTGGTTTAAGGCCTTCCGGGCCGGAGATAGTGATTTGGGAGATTTATACGGTCTTCTGGACCGAGTGGTTTAAAGCCTGCCGGGCTGGAGATAGTTGTGAGGACTTGAATCGTCTTCTGATTGCGGTTGCGCCATGTTTGAAGACTTTGAATCATCTTCTGGCTGAGGTTTGATGTCATGCGTGAGGACTTGAATCGTCTTCTAGCCGCAGTTGATGTTATGCGCGAGGACTTTGAATCGTCTTCTAGCCGCAGTTGATGTTATGCGCGAGACTTTGAATCGTCTTCTAGCATGATTGATGTTATGCGCGAGAACTTTGAATCGTCTTCTAGCCGCAGTTGATGTTATGCGCGAGGACTTTGAATCGTCTTCTAGCCGCAGTTGTGGAGGCATGGCTGCCTTGTGCTTTGATTGCGAGAGGCGTAGATGCCTTTGTGTTTTTGCATGTTGAGTAGAAGGTTGGACTTACGATGGCTGCCGGTGCTTGCGTTGCCGTTGAAGTGGGCAAGGATGACGGCCGGTGATTGCTTCACCATTTGGCATTTTGGAGGTGCTTCGTGCCTTGGGACTTGTACTCGGAGGTGTTGGCTCCTTCTTGTGCTTGTTTTGCCGTTGAGTGGGCAAGGACGATGGTCGGTCTTTGAGGATATGCGATCTTGTATGACTTCCCTTTGACTTGTTGGGGAGGAGCTCGGGCTTATTTTGATGGCCGGTGCTTGCGTTGCCGTTGAAGTGGGCTAGGTTCGGGCTTACAACGGCGTCGATGCTTGAATTGCAGAGGATGCATGACCTTGTAGGGGCCCTTTTACATTGAGAAGATGACTTCGGACCTCTTTTGAGGGCCGATGGTTGAGATTGTCGTTGAGCATTTTGGAGGCATCTTGTGCCTTGATATTCGTCTTTGGGAGGTGTTGGCTCCTTCTTGAATTGCCGTCGGGCGTTTTGGAGCGTCTCGTGCCTTGATATTAAATGCTTGGGAGGTGTTGGCTCCTTCTTGAGTCGCCGTTGAGTGGGCGAGACCGGTCTTACGTTGACGGCCGGGGTGAATTGCCGTTGAAGTGGCGAGACCGGTCTTACGTTGGCGGCCGATTGAATTGCCGTTGAAGTGGGCGAAGCCGGTCTTACGTTGACGGTCGGGGATTGAATTGCCGTTGAAGTGGGCGAAGACCGGTCTTACGTTGACGGCCGGTGGTTGAATTGCCGTTGAAGTGGGCGAGGACCGGTCTTACGTTGACGGCCGGGGATTGAATTGCCGTTGAAGTGGGCGAAGACCGGTCTTACGTTGACGGCCGGTGGTTGAATTGCCGTTGGAGTGGGCGAGGACTGGTCTTACGCTGACGGCCGGGGATTGAATTGCCGTTGAAGTGGGCGAGGACCGGTCTTACGTTGACGGCCGGTGGTTGAATTGCCGTTGAAGTGGGCGAGGACCGGTCTTACACTGACGGCCGGTGATTGAATTGAAGGGTTAAGGACCATTCTGCACTTGGATTTGCTGAAAAAGGCCTTAGGACAGCCAGGGGCAAAGATTATAAGGGCAGGAAAGTAATTTGGCCACCCCTTGCAAAGAGGTCCGTACGGACCAACCTGGCTGCAAAGAGGTCCGTACGGACCAAGTTGGTTTTTTACAGTTCCCAGGTTTTGACCGGGTTTAAATGCCGAGGCTCCCCCACTTCTTCTTCCTCAGTTCGTGAACCAGGCGAGAGAGAGAGAGAGGAAAAAACCTCCATTTTTACCAAAATCCTCCATTTTTTCGCTTGAATCGCTTGCAATGGCGGAAGGATCTCGAAGGAGTCGTCGTCAGCGCTTGATCGAGGTGGTCGAGCAACGGATGGAGCTCCAAAGAAATTGGATTTCGTTCGTTCCATCTTCGAAGAACCCGGATGTCTTGTATCCGAATCCGAAGGCGCACAATCGTCGCTCTATGAACGTCGGGGAGGTAAGAAATCCGTTCCGTTTTGATTCCCTGCTCGAATTTTTGAATGCTAGAACTAGGTTTTAGTTTTTCGCATTTTTGAATTTTTGTTATTTTTTTATGCCTTTTGCGAAATTCTTGATGAATTGTTGAAAATAGACATGTAAAAATTGTGGGTATGTGTATTTTGTGCAGAAATGTATAGATTAGCTTTTATTTGTGAAAATAAAGTGCCTCTCTAATGAAATGCATGCTTTGGTGTTTTGTACCGTATGCTATTTATGTATGTACATTATGAGAAAAGTTTGTCGTGTAGTGACAATTTTTGTGAAAAAAATGTGACATGTGCCGTGTTTTGTGACGGGTTTTGTCTGAAAGTGTGTGCCGTGTAGGGACGGATTTTTTGAAAAATGTGTTATGCATATGTGTCGTGCCGTGTGTGCCATGTTTTTGGGTGACGGACTTTGTGGGGAAAATATGTGCAATATGTGTCGTGTTTTTGTGACGGGTTATATGTGCCTTTGCCGTGTTGGGACGGACTTTTTTTTTTTTGAAAATGTGTCGTGTAGGGCTTAATCCCTCTTTTGAGAAAATGTGTACAGTGTGTGCCGTGTTTTTGTGACGGACTGCATGGGAAAAATTATATGTATAATGTATGTGAAAATTATGTGCAACATGTGCCGTGTTTGGTGACGGGTTATTTGTGAAAAATATGTGCAATGTGTGCCGTGTTTTGTGACGGGTTATTTTCATGGCTTTCCGTGTTGGGACGGACTTTTGTGCCTTTTGTTTTATATTAAGAAATCTTGTGATTGACGTACCTTTCTTTGTGTTTACTGCGGGATGCGGGGCTTATGGCGGGAAGGCCAAGAGGATGAAGACTCGGAGATCGCTCGAGAAATTTGTTGAGTTAATGGCGGCGGATGCACGATATTTCCGTGGATGGTAGGCCGAGTCCCGGGAGGCTGGTCTACGCTCCCGGCACAGGGGTGTTTGTAGAGAACACTGGCCGGAGTTTGATACGAGGAAGAACAAGAGCGTCTTCCTTGGCCTTTCAGTATTGGTGGGATACCACCCACACCTTCCATCCCGAGTGGGGAGAGGTGACGGTGACGCCGGCCAGAGCTTTCTTTGCGATCACTGGGCTTTCCTTGAAGGAGGGCCGGTGCGGTGGAAGATATGATCTCCGATGTTGTGTTGACCAGAGCTGCTGGGCTTTGAGCCTCGTCCTCGCGAGGGCACAGGGATCTTTGTATAGTGATGTGGAGGCGAGGATCACGTCCGGCATTGGGGCCTATGTCGAGTACCGGCCAGTGTCCGCGGGCAGTAGCGCGCTCCTTTTTGTGGTATGCACTTTCCAGAGACCTTGTTCTCGAACCATGCGGCTGCGGCTCCCTTTGCTCTGTTGGAGAGCTTGATTGATCTGGATAGAGTGCAGTGATATTGCTTGGGGCGAGCGAGGCTTGGGCGAGCTCTACTTTTCCTTGGACCGGTTTAGCAGGTGTGGCTGGTTCATTGGCTGTTTGACTTCGCTTTGGAGGTATGAGTTTATTCTTGTTTTTGATTTAGCAACTTGTCGTTTCTCCGTTTTCTTTTGCTTGAGCCTTCTCTGTTTTTGTCACGAGTGTGGTTCTATGAGGTTTTTCGGTGTTTCCGTGGGATAGAGATCCTAGAGTACATTGTTCTTTGCGTACCACTGCTATCTTTGAGAGTGGGCTCGTACGGCGAGGAAGAGGAGGACCCGGCGGGGAAGCTCACCATTGCCTACGGGGATGTGCGGGAGCGTGCGGAGAGGGTTAGCCGGAGGGGTTCATTTTGTTCTCGTGGGCTCGGTATGAGGGTGATGAGTTCGAGGGCTCAGGAGTGGCAACGATGGAAGATCTTTGCGGGGCTTGACTGCGATGTTATGTATGGGGGAGCGGGTTTTACGCGGCATGGCCTGGTGTGCTTCCCGTGGCTCAGGGACCCTCCTTTTGGGATGCTTGATTCCGGGACATGGATGTGCTTGACTTTGAGAGGTACCTTGGCGGTGTGGGCGCAGAGGAGTTCATCTTGTATGGAGAGGAGTACGGGGCCTTCGTGAGGAGGAAGGCGAGGACGCCGCGAGTGCGCGAGGAGAGAGGCACCGCGAGCTCCCGAGAGGTTCCGATGCGGGGCGGATTTCACGTATGTCCGTGGGGACGGAGTCGAGGCGGAGGGTGTGCATGCCGTTCTGGCGAGCTCTGCTGCATCTGCAGTGGATCTGACGGATCGGTGAGTGTGCTTACTCTTTTCCATCTTGGCATCTTTTACGTATTTTTCTCTTTTTGTCGTTGAGTATAAGCTGTATTCTTTGGCGTTTCCTTGGGCTGCTTGTTGGTGCGGAGTCCGGGGAGAGCCTATGATATCTTGACTCGCCGTTATGTGGCGATGAGGTCGTTTGCGAAGAAGATGGCGTCGAAGATTTCTTGCCGGTCTTCGCGACGCGTGCCTGCGTACCGGCCTATGCCTTCGAGGCATTACAGCCAGACGTTCCTCCGCCGAGAGCCGAGCCGGAGCCGCAGCGGGAGGGACCTTCGAGGCGGCATAGTATGGATGCGGGGCGTCTTCGGGAGCTCGGGCGGCGGCCCTTTTATCGATTCTTCCCTCCTCGGGATGCGCGGGCGAGGTCCGTCGAGCCTTCTTTCTTTGATCCTTTCGCCGGATTTGATCCTTCAGATTACTTTGAGTGGCAGCCTCCGGCGGGGGCTCGGTACTCTGATGACGAGGATGTGGCGGGCGAGTTCACAGGGATGCCCGACTTTTCTCTGGAGGACCTCGGCGAGGATGATGATGATGCTGAAGAGTCGGATTAGGGTCCATTTGCTTTCCCTCTTTCCATATCTTCTCTTTTTTTTTTTGTTTAGCAACAGACATTTGATATTCCTGTAATAAAACACTCATATTTGCACGACAAACAACATTTTATTTTAAGATGTAATGTCATTTTTGTGATTCCCGGGATTTGTCCTAGAAATGGTTGCTATTATTATTTTTTTATTTTGTGCATACCACGTGAGCTGAGAGTGCGTTTGTGGGTAGTGTATGTTCACCGGGGATGGCTTTGGCCAGTGTTTAGGCAGTTTGGAGCAAGGTCCTGCTGAGGACAGTGGTTGTTATGCTTGTTCTTTGGGAAATGGGTTACATTTGCAAGGAGGTCCGTACGGACATACCTAGCATGCAAAGAGGTCCGTACGGACCAACCTTGCTTTGGGAAGGAGATAAATGCTTTCCGGTGTACGGTTCTTCCCCATTTCCCCATTTGCAGCCATTTTCGAGCTTTCTTCCCAATTTTCTCTAGGAACCTCCATTTTTGCCATGGATTCTTCGTACGTCCCTAGAATTTTGCCGAGGCTTTCGCGGGTGAGGCAAGCACACTTCCTTGAGCGGTTGAAAACGTGGATGCGGCGCCGTATGAGGCATCGAGACGGGCTTTCGAGGTAAGGTTTCGTCTTTGCTCGATTTGGTCTTTTAAGGAGTTGGTTCCTGATTGGGATTTGTTGCGGGCTGCCGCGAAGTTACAGGATGTTAGGAGGCATGTGTCTTGTTTCTCCTATAATGAAATGGTGCCCACTTTTGAGGATTTTCGGGCTTTGATGGGGGATCGGAGGTGGAGGCCATCTCGCTTCCTTTGATTGGTGGTCTTTGCGTGAGCGTGAAGCTTGCGAGGCTTTCTTCGTACTTCGTTGGAAGAAGTGCGGGGCATGATCCTTGATTCGGGTCATATTGACATTTACGAGTTGCCGGAGCGGTTCATGGTTGATGATGAGTGATGTCTCTTGGGACGCATTTGCCTTGTGCGTGATGGCGACGCTTTTCATGGTCGGCTCCTTGGCATTTGTGATGGGGCTTTGCTAGATGTGGTAGGGCGCTTTGCGAGTGGAGAGGATATTGTCCCGTTGGTCTTTGGGGAGACTCTTCATGGTATCGGCCGTCAGCGGCGAGGGATCGTTTTATGAGAGGAAGCCCCGCTTTGCTCACCTTGTGGCTGCGAGAGAGACTTCGAGCCATGCCGAGGCTCAGGCGTCGTTTAGCCCGTGGTCATTTGCTCGGCGACCTCTTGTATTGGATATGGATCGATCACTTTGGGAGAGATGGATGGCACGGCTTGGTACGCATCGAGATCATTGGTGGGTTCCGCCTTTGGAGGATTGAGACTAGGAGGATCTTGCGGGAAGGGTCCTACGTTATCGAGTTCCCGAGTTTGTCTTGGTCCTCCTTCTATATTCCGTCGCTTGTTTCCGGCGGTTTGGGATGAAGCGAGGAGCCTTTGTTGGGCTGGGATGACCTTGCTCTGCGGAGGTAGTTCCTCTTTGTATGGCGGCTTCAGGTGCCTTCTTGTATTTTACGAGGGTATGGAAGTATTCCGCTTTCCCTCTGTGGTACTCCTTAGACGTCGGGGAGCGTCGTATTGACGACTCGATGCACTGGCTGGTATGAGCGGCGTGTTGGGCGATCCCAGTGGTCTTGGAGAGCGGGCGTGTAGCGATTACAGGACCCGGTTGCCGTAGAAGCTATTGCCTTAGGAGTGCCGAAGCACAGTCGACCCTTTGGATGTAACGGGAGACACTTTGTTTGACTACGAGACTAGAGTTGACCGGCGACGGGGAGAGGTCCTCTTTTGCGGACTCGCGGGGAGGAGATCCGAGCCGAAGCACGGGCGAATGAAGCCTTGAGAGCTCTTGGATTGTTTGACTCTACGGGAGGACCCACGATCTCGGGCGAGAGACGCGAGAGTTGGTTCACGTGGAGCGAAAGAAGACTCGCCGGGGACGAGGGAAGAAAGGAAAGAATGGCGAGGGGACAAGCGCAGACGGCGCGGAATGACCTCCTAGGTATCCATTCATTGCAATGCAAACACATTATTAGTTAAATGTATTAAGCTGTCTTTTAGCATGTTGTGAACTTGAGAGTAGACCGTGCTTGAACTCATCAAGAAATGTTGTAACCGTTAGTGATTTGTGATTTACTTTTAAAGATTTGTCGATACGCAAGATCTCTTGTTTGCCTTTGCTTTTGTTGTGCACTTTGTCGGCGTCCGTCCTTGGACTTTTACATTGCATTTGCGGGTGACGATGCAGGCCATGACGGCAATCCCTTTTGCTTAGGCTTTGTGCTTGGCTGAGAGGTCGAGTGATCTCCTGACAAGTCGTTTTGACGGTCTTTTTTGCAGCTTCCTTGCCTCTTGTTGGCGTCGGGCTCTTGACCTCTTTTTGCAGCTTCTGCTTGAGCTTCTTTTTTGTGAGCCCTTGTTCGAGCTCTCTTTTTTTTTTTATTTTTTGTGAGCCCTTGCTCGAGCTCTTTTTTGTGAGCCCTTGCTCGAGCTTCTTTTTTTTTTTTTTTGAAGCGCGTGAGGGCGAAGACAAGCCCTGGCTTGGAAGCGAGATATGAGTCGATCGTTTGATCTTTGAGTGACCCTCGGATGTCCTTTGATGTTGCCGCCGTCGTTTGACTTGGTCAAGGTGACTGCTGGGGCGTGTTTCTTGAAAAGTGCGTAGCTTGATGGAGGTCCTGATTGACATTCAAACTTTTGACTTTTTTGTGTATTTTTAGACCGGACCAATTAAGGTTGCCTACGTTCCCCCGGACTAGAGGGCTCGGAGTGCACGTAGTTCGACACTACATGGAGTGCCAAGAGATGCACGGTTGTTATTCTTCAGGCGAAGTATCTGCGAAGTTTGCTTCCGTTGACTGGATTCATGAAGGGATTGCCGTCTAGGTCTGTTAGCTTCATGGCGCCTCCGGAGAAGATCTTTTGAACCATGAAAGGGCCGATCCATGTTGGTTCCCATTTTCCCAGTGGGTTAGTTCGAGTGGGAGGCTTTTCTTTGAGTACAAGATCGCCTTCCCTGATGTCTCGGGACTTGACTTTCTTGTCGAAAGCTCTAGCCATCCTGCTTTGATAGGCTCGGACGTGTTCCATAGCCTTTAGTCGTCGCTCGTCTAGCAGAGCCAATTCGTCATGTCGGCTTCGGAGCCATTCAACTTCGTTGACGTCATTTTCCAGCAGCACTCGGAGTGAGGGAATTTCCAATTCAATGGGAAGGGCCCTTCCATCCGTATGTCGGGCGAATGGGGTTTCTCCGTGGGATTACGGCGATGTGCGGTAGCCCCAAAGTGCAAGGTGCGGTTTCTCGGGCCAATCTCGTCCTCGGGTGGTCATTTTCGGATGATCCGTTCGAGGGTTTTGTTTCTTTGCTTCCACGGCGCCGTTTGTTTGTGGCCGGTAGGGAGAAGATTTGTGGCGTGTGATCTTGCATTCGGCCCGTGATGCAGCCGAATTCCCCTTGAAGTGTGAGCCATTGTCTGATATGACCTCATTTGGGATGCCGTATCGGCAGATGATGTTTTCCTTGAGGAAATGCGCGACCTTCTTGGAGGTGAGTATCTTGTAGGACTTGGCTTCGACCCATTTGGTGAAGTAGTCGATGGCTACTAAGATGAACTTCGTGGCCCGATTCTTTGCTGGCGGAGCGATTTTCCCGATGACGTCAATTCCCAGTGGCAAATGGCGAGGGTGTAGTCATGCGGTAGAGATCGTGGGGAGGTAGATGATTGAGGTTGGAGAACCGTTGGCACTTGTCGCAGCTTCGGACAAAGTGGATGCAATCTGCCTCCATGGAGATCCAGTAGTAGCCCATCCTGAGAATGATTTGCATCAGGGCTCTGGCGTTCATGTGGGGACCGCAAGCCCCATTGTGGACTACGTTCATGAACTTGTCTGCTTCTTCTTGGCTGATGCAGCGTAGGAGTGGCCCATGGTAGCGTTTCTTGTATAGCATGTCCCCGAGGATGACGAAGTGAGAGGCAAGGCGTTTTAGGGCCATGATGCTCTTGGTTTTGACCCCTCCTGTGTGTGGGTCTTCCTTGTTCATGAAGGTGGTTTCCCCGCTCTTGAGGTATTGGAAGATCTGGTTATACCATGGCTCATTGACGGGCTTAGGTTCTGGTTCGATCTCACAACAGTAGGCAGGAATTTCCTTTCGCCCGACTTTGAAGGGTTTGATTGCTTTTCCTTCAGGGATTTCCACAAGGGAAGCCAAGGTGGCTAAGGCGTCTGCAAACCTGTTTCGGTCTCTTGGCAAGTAGTGGAAGGTGACTTCTTCGAATTGTGTGATGAGGTCCTCCATGCAGGCATGGTATTTTTGCAAGCCCGGGTCTATGGTTTTCCACTTGTTGGAGTTTTGGTTGATGATCAAGGCTGAGTCCCCATAAACTTCGAGTTTCTGGACATTCCTCTCGAGTGCGGCTTGTAGTCCAGCAGCGCAGGCTTCATATTCGGCGGCATTGTTGGTTACCTCGAAATTGAGCTTTATAGCAATTGGGGTGTGCTCGTCCCTGGGATCCACCAAGAGCATACCGATGCCGTTTCCCTTTTTGTTGGCTGCTCCGTCGAAGAACAGTTGCCATCGATTTTCGTCTTCGATTGCGAAGATTCCCTCGTCTGGAAATTGTGGTTCGGGGCCTCGAGCCTCGTCGGTGGGGAAATCGGCCCGGTTGTTCGGCCATGGCCAGTCCCGTGATTGACTTTTGGTTCACGTACTTGATGTCAAATTCAGCTAGGAAGAAAGACCATTTGGCGAGCCTCATTGACGAGAGATGGTTTGTCGAAGAGGTACTTGGTGGGTCCATTTTGGAAACCAAGTGTGCAGGTGTGCGGCTGCATGTAGTGCGTAGTTTCCCGACAACCCATACCAAGGCTGCGCGAGTTTTCTCGAGGGTGAGTAATTGAGTTATTTGCCTTGAAACTTTCGGCGACGAAGTAGATGGCGTTTTCGACCCGTGACTCCTTCTTTTCTTGACAGAGCATGGCTCAAGCTGCGGTGTCGGTCACGGTTAGGTATAGCAACAGTGGCTTTTCCTCGTGGGGAGGACGAGAGAATCGGAGGACTTACAAGGTATGCTTTTATTTTTCAAAGGCATCTTGGCATTCGAGTTCCATTCGATGTCGGCGTTCTTCTTCATCGGTTTGAAGATTGGCTCGCACATAGAGGTCAATTGGTTGACGAAGCGGGCGATATATTGCGGGCGGCCCATGAAGCTTTTCACCTGCATGCGAGTTTGCGGTGGTCTCATTTCGATGATAGCCTTGATCTTTTGAGGATCAACCTCGATGCCTCTCTCGGTGACCATGTATCCCAAAACCTTGCCTCGGCTAACCCCAAATGTGCATTTGGCGGGGTTAAGCCTCATTGAGTGTTTTCGGAGGCGATTGAAGAATTTTCTCAGTGCAGTGAGGTGTTGTCCATCGATCCCTTTGAGTGAACGATCATGTCATCAACGTAAACTTCGATCTCTTTGTGGATCATATCGTGGAAGAGGGCGGTTCTTTGCCCGTTGGTAGGTAGCCCCAGCGTTCTTTAGTCCGAACGGCATTGCTTGTGTAGCATTAGGTTCCCAGGGAGTTGTGAAAATTTGTATTTTCTTGGTCTTCTTCGGCCATCTTGATTTGATTGTAGCCGGCAAAACCGTCCACGAAGGACTTGACTTGAAATTGGCTGTAGTGTCTACCAACATGTCGATGTTGGGTAGTGGAAAATCGTCCTTGGGACTTGCTTTGTTGAGATCTCGGAAGTCCACGCAACGGCGTACTTTTCCATTGGCCTTGGTGACCGTGACGATATTGGAGAGCCATGTGGGGTACTCGATCACCACGATGAAGCCGACGGAGCATTTTTTCGATCTCCTCTTTGACTTGTAAAGACCATTAGGCTTGATTCGGCGCGGCTTTTGCTTGATGGGCTTAGCCTCGGGATTTAAGGGAATCCGGTGTTCCACAATGTTAGGATCTAATCCGGGCATGTCTCGGTAAGACCAAGCGAACACGTCCACGAACTCTTTGAGCGGTGCGATCAATGCGTCTTGCTCTGTGCCGGTGAAGAAACTTCCGATTTGCGTCTCTTTTGGCTCTTCGGCGGTTCCCAAATTCACTTTGGTTAAAACCTCCTCGGCGGCTTGGGCCCGGTTTTCTCTCGTTTGACAACATGCTTAAAGATGTGCTTAATGTATTGTTCGTTTAATGTGTACGCTTCTTTATCAAGTGAATCGTTATTAACTTGTTTGTGTGTTAGTTAATTTATCGGTTGTTAAAGATGCAATGAGAGAGATACTCGGAAAGATCGAAGCATTCATTAAGAGCATACGGGAATACATTATTGGTAATGAGCTTGTAATCTTCTGGCGTGAGGCCATCAGATGACTCGATAGACTCAAATTCAAAGCTAATGGACTCAGGATGAGTTTTGACACTAGACTCTAGGACTCGAGGGGTCAGACCAAGTTGTTCGATCATGTCCTTTTTGCTGGCAGTGGGTCCGGAGAAGGTGGCCCAGTTATTGAGTGGCAATGAGCTTGATAGGAGATGGGGCTTGAAGGGCTTTATGTCACCGTTCCCGATCATTGCTATCACAGAGTTATCAGATCAATTTCTTCTTTGAAGAGCAGGTGGAGCAGTGGCTCGTCCCAAGCATCGTCTGCGGAGTCTTTTGCTTTTGTCTTGGGCATTACTAGCTCGAATGCAGACTCGTCCCGCTTGTTGAAGGCAGGAGTGTTGACAGAGAGTTTTTCGAATTCTTCCGCCAAAGAGAGAGTTTTTCCGAACCAAAATTCATTGTGAATAGTGGTGGTTGTGGATCCCGGCAGGGGCGGCGTGTCGAGAAATGCTCTTCGGACGGGATTTGGCTTGAGGCCTCTGAATCTTGCCAGGTTCTGCTGGAGCTTGTCCATGGTTGTCGGCCAGCTTTGTTTGGCGCTGATCAGCTTTGTTCCCTTTTCTGGATCTTCTTCCAAGTTGCCGGCCTTCTTTGTGAAGTACTTGGTCATGTCGAAGCTGTAAGGACGAAGATCGGAGATTGCGTGCAAGCCTCTTTTGTTATCTGTGGAGCATTTTCGTGCAGCTCGCTTGTCCTCCGCAATGTGTTCGGGAGTAGGAGAGTATCCCAGGCCGTGCGAGGTATTCTGTTCTTTGATATTGATGATACGTTGAGTGCCACGATGGCGTTTTCCCAAGCCGAGCCCGGGATGTAGTTCATGTGCTTCATCATTTTCATCGGGGGAGGGATCTTGTCCCAAATCAAAGGCGTGTCTATGTGGCACACTTGGGCCTTTGGGCTTTCGATGGTGAACCACAGTAGCATCATGCCATCATCGTCGGGTTTGATCTCTAAGACCGGGACGCCGTTTGTGTCGGTCCTTTCGTTGACTACGCTATCACCGTAGATGATGGTAAGATTTGTTCCTTGGACGAACTTTACGCACCGATGGAGAGTAGATGCCACCCCATTGATGCAGTTTAGCCAAGGGCGTCCCAAAATGGCAGATGAATGTGATCGGGATGTCGATGACTTGGAAATCCGTCGGGACCATTTGTTTTCCGAACCACGGGTTCAAGGTGGCTATTCCCAAGGCTGGGCGGGATGTTGAGTCGTATGCCTTGATTGCACGAGTCGAGGGCTTTAGATCGATTGCTTTGATCCCTAGCAAATCCATCATTTTGGCGGGAAGGACGTTCATGGATGATCCCCCATCTACCAAGACCCGAGGAGACGGCGCTCGTCCGGTTGAGCTGTTATGTAGAGAGGCTCGTTGTGGTCGGCCCCAAATTTTGGAAGGTCGAGCTCGTGAAAGTGATGATGTTGTTGTAGTTAACATTGCCAATCATCCGAACTGCTTCATCGGGTGTTACTTGTGATGGGAACCATGGTGCAGGCCAGGCTTTCTTCCGGCTTGAGCTTGTGCGGGTAAGATGAAGTGAGTAAGGACCATAGTGAGATGTTAGCACTGAGTGCGCTTGAGCTGTGTCAAGACAGGATCTTCGACCTTTGGGTCCAAGATTTCGGCTTCTTTTGCATAGGGCTTCTTTTCGGTTTGTGGCTCGGGTATGGCTGGCCTTTTGTCTGTCCGTGGAGGATTCACTGGGATTTGGCCGGAACGTGTCGAACGTTCACTTCTGGTCCTATGGTTTTGCTTGTCTCTCCTATTTACGTAGTGGGAGGAGCACGATTGGCATAAGGCCGGCTGCGCATTTCAATTCGTTATTTGTCATAGCCTTCTTGAAGCATCAATAGTGGCTTTGAGATCTTCCCAAGACGGGGTTGGATTATCTGGACCTTCGGGCCTTCGGTGGCGGTGCGAAGCTCGTCCCAGTGATCATGGAGCGAGACATTGCCATGGCCTTGTGCAGAGCTAGACTTGCTGGAGTAGATGACATAGTAGTCAAACTTTCCCGAGGGTTCTCCAAGGGTTCCGACTGTGGGATCACCGGATTCGTACCTCTTTTTCAGTTTTTGTTGAGAAGATAGCTTCTTCTTTCGTCGAGGACGGCCCTCGTTCATTGCATCCTGGAATTCCATTTCCATACAAGCACTTCTGTCGCACGTCCCACCAGATGTGTTCGTTGTTCGGCGGTGGTACCGGGACCTCAGGAGGCTGAGTGGGCAAGCTTTCCTCTGGAAGGTCTTGTGGCCTTTCGTCATAACTGCATGGCTCGTACGAGGGTAACAGGTTGACTTCTGGGAGACAATGAGAGATGTTAGAGGCTGTAGGAGCAGTCATGACTTGGGAAGCCCCAGGTAGTTGGGTGGCTAATGTTCCGAAGTGGTGCATGGCACCTTCGATCCAGGCTTGTTGCTGTAAGTGCTCCAATTTGAGCTTGTTAGAATTTTCGTTAGAAAATTAACGAAAGTTATAACACTTCTAACAATTCCTAACAATCCTAACCTTTCTAACAAAGTGAGGGTAAAATGGGCATTGTTATTTAAGGTTAAACCTTAAAAAGAATCTCAAAAAAGAAAAACAAAAGAAGAAAACCATAAATAGAAATGCTGGAAACATAAACTGTTGCCTAATTTGAATTTCAAAAAGAAATATTCCTCTTGTCCAAAGCTGGAGCTGCATTTAATGAACAGTGCACGCTGAGGGTTCCCATCCGCGCGGATGAGTTTGTCATCTCAGGAGGGCTATAAATTGAGCCCTCCAGTCACAAAAATAAGGAGCCACAACACATTTTGCACCGAACCTCTGGCGAAATATAGAGAGAAAACAGTGAGAATTCACTTGAATTGTCACCATTTTCTCTCCAATCTTTCCCAATTCATACTCATCCACTCACTCTCATATTAAAGCCCTAAACACTCATACACTCAAGCCAAACACTCAAGAACACAAGGAAGATTGGTAAACCCTCCTTCTCCTAACCCTAAATCTCATCCATGCATGCATCTTCAAACTACAAAATGTAGTTCCTTCATCTTCTTGCTTTAGATCTAAGAAGATCACCATGGAAGACCATCTCCATGGATGATCTTCTACAAAGATCAACATTATTTTCAAGTTCTCTTACTTTCTTGCAAAGAAAACTCATTTTCAAAACCCTAAAAACCATTTTCAAGCATAAAATCTCATTTTCAAAGGATAAAAATCCCCTTCCCAAGCAAATGAAATGCTTAGTCCTAATGTACCCCAAGGATGGTTTGGTATAGTTGATTCACCACTAAAATGTCTAGTGATCACTAACCAAAACCTAGGGAAATGGGGACAAGCATGGATGCAAAACCCCCTTTAAAATCATATTCTCCTTCTTGGGAAGTTGCTGTCCAGTAGCAATTTTCCCAGACCTCAGTCCATTATTTTAACTTTTGGACACAGATGAACTTGGAATTTGGTGTTGACTACAAAATAATTTTTGTAGCCAACATCCATAGCTTTCCAGAAATATTTTTACTTTATTTTTTGGGTGAGTAAAACTCCTCTTTTCAAATTTTCTTTCAGAGGCTAGTTCATCAGCTTCTGGGAATCCAGATCTCATATCTGAGGTTTCCAGAAGGTTTTGACCCCTCAAATCTTTTCCAAAATGGAAAATTCCTTCGCACAAATCTTATTTAAGGTGTCTAGAACAACTTTCATTCTCTGAGTTTATCCAGATTATGAAGTTTTAAGACCCTTGAATTCATTTCAAAATCAAAGGTCCACTGCCTTTTTCATTCTGGCAGAAATGGCTCTCAACTTCAAAAGGTCTTTTGAGTACCAATTCTCAATCCAAAAATCCTCCAAAAAATCATGGGATCAGTTTAAAGTCTTAAAAAAAAGATATCCCAATTTTTACTTTTCTGAGTTTCAAAGTATTTTGGCCAAAACACACACACACACACACACACAAATGATTTTCAGCTTGGAAGACTCGTTTTACGAGGCATTCCGGGTGCACACTAACGTCCTTCCCGGCGTGTAACATGACCTCCGAACCTAAATCTCCGATCTCGGGCTTTTTTCAAAGTTTTGGCCCTCAAAATTAAAATGGCGCGGCGACTCCGTTTCGTTGATTTTTTCAAACAAAAATGGGAAAATTTTCGGACACACATTCATCACAGTGGCGACTCCGCTGGGGAATAAGCTTTTTTTTTTTTTTAAAAAAAATGAATGATATTTGGTATATTGGTGGAAACCATTAAACTTTCCGTTATCGCCTCCTAACACGAGTCGGGGATAAATTGTTGTCTAACAATCCCACGTACCGGTATCACCGTTTTCAAAAAAAAAAGCTTTTGAGGGTCAAGCTTCCGTCCCGGCTTTGAAAATCATTTTTGTGTGTGTGTTGATTTTTGCACAGTTTTCATGTTGTTTTGGCCGCCTCGGAGAAAGTCAAAATTTTGACTGTCGGAATAATGTCCCTAACTGTCGGAATTTTCGTGCTTACGTGCTTATGTGCTCATTGAATTTCAAAAAAAAAAAAAATTTCAAAAAAAAAAAAGGATTTTCAAAAAAAAAGAAAATTTTCAAAAAAAATCATGCATCATATTTTTAAGACACATAAAAAAATCTCTATTTTACTCAGAAAAAGAATATAGACTGCTTGCACACTACGCGCACGTGACCGTACACTGCACACTACGTCCCTAACCCGGGGAAATCCTTGTCGCGGTCCGTTTGGTCTTATTACGCCTCTCGGATGAGCACAGGACTACCCAAACATCCCATGGAGCCTCGTGTCGACCATGCACTTGTCCGTGACACACTTTGTCCGAGACCCGATTGGTTTTTAGTACAGTCCGTGTCATGCCCTGTCCGTGTATAGACCTTTCCTTTCAAGCCTTTGTCGGCATACCGACTCAATATCTTTCGGGGACCCTAATCGGTCGAAGTTACGCGGTTTTCCGCCGCAGACTTTGACCAAGATATTGACCGGCGCCTTGACTTCGGCTCGGCGGCACAAATTATACACCGACTCCCGGCATTGACACCGAGTCATCAAGGATTAATGACTATTCCATGCCTAATTACGGCTTAGCGACGACAAGTCAAGATCAATCGTGGACGCTTATCGGTCAAATCATGCCGACTCATCGTCGAGCCCTCGGACATGATCTTGACTTTTGACGTCGGCTTTGTCCGTAATTTACATCGAATGCTCGTTAAGACTCGATTACCCGCCAGACTTTTAGGATCGTTTTCTTTCGATCGGTGGGACCCGCTTGCCCTATAGGACCCTCGCCGGGGCTGTCCACCCCGGGAGGTCGAAATACGGTGGAATACGAGGGGCTTATAGACGTAGTGACGGGGCCCACCGATCCGGGAATCGAGTAGTTTGCGAAAAAGAAGAGCAATCTTTTCCAACCGATTAGGTTAATAAAACATGTTTTAAGTAAACGTGAACAAATAACTGCATGTTGCATGAGCCAAAAGCCCAAACACCTACCCTCCTTCCATTCCCAGACATCTGAACCCTCGTGTCTTTCCCCCCGCAGCTCCGCACAAAGCTTGGTTTCGGGCACCGGGTCACCGTTTGATCAGTTGGGAAGAGTCAAGCGCGTCATCAGCTTCGCCGTTTATTCCGACTCCGGGTTTCGAATGTCGCATCATAGGTAATGATGGGGACCACGTTGCTCCGTCCTCCAAAATCCCTCGAACCAGACCCGTGTGGATCCGGTTGGTAGAACAGATGAGACTTCGACATGAGGCTCAAATTGATAACCTTCTGGGGATTGTCGCAAGTCATGGTTTGACTATTAGTCTCAGTTCCGATGGCACTTTTACCGCAAAGAAGGAAGAGGGTTCTCCTCCTCTTCTTAATAGTCCCGGATACATCAAAATGCTACCCCAAGATTCCTATGTTTCCACCGCCGGGACTCCTGCCCGCCGACTTACAGGGCAACTGGCCCCCAAACAGCGATCGGGGACGAAAGAGTTCGGTATACTTGTCGGTTGTCCCCTCTCAAAGTGATGATCCCACAAATATCGGCTGAGTGATGAAAATCGAGGGAACAGTTGAAGAAATATGGTCAGCCATCAATGCCCTGGAAGAATGCCGGAAACGGACGAGCCTGGATTGAAGAGGCCACCTGCCACTTCGGGACCTTAACAATCTCCCAACCGGCGGGGCTACCACGAAGGACAAACATGTGCCGTTCCCGGGACCTCAATATCTCTCATTGTCCGGCGGAGTCCAATCACTTGCTACCAACGAGCCCAGCGGATCCCCCGGACCGGTTCCACTCAAAGTCATTCCAAGCACCGCTCAACCCGAGGTCCCAAATCCGCCACCACCGTAGAACACATTTGGTGGGATATTTGTGGTGTCCCGATTGCCTTGAAAGGGACTATCAGGACTGGATACACGAGGACCGTCCTCCTAAGAAAAAGAAAATTTCCTCCCAGCAAAAATTGAAGGAGAGATTCGAGGCCGGTGATAACGGTGTGGGAACGCTCGGGGAGCCATGCTGAGGATTTGATTATTATGTACTCTACTCGGTCAGTCTTCCCCAAAGCAAAAAGGGGTAAAAGAGCGAGAAAAGCCTTGCCAACGATAGAATTGAGACTTTCGGATACCGTGTACTGCAGACGTAAGTCCAACCCCTCGGGGTCGCCCAAGGTTCGGTTTGTCCAGCTTCCCGAGTATACACCGATGAAGAAAAACCGACGCCAGTCTGGCTCCCCCACTCAATCAACATGTTGACTGGAGATGGCAACCGCCACAAAAGGCCTCAGTATAACCCAGGGGCTTCGGCAAAGGCTCTACCTAGCAAGAAAAAAGCACGAAGCGACAGGTTTAATGACTCTCTATCCCGAGACAAGGACCAAATCTATGATCCTCACCTATATGGGAGTATGATCACCTTCTGCGATGAAGATTTGCCAAGAGATGTCTCCCAACACAATGAAGCTTTGTACATCACTATTCGGCTCAACACCATGTCACTCCCTGGGGTATTAGTGGACAATGGATCATCGGTAAACGTCCTTCCCCTCAGCATGATGAGGGCCCTCCGCATAAATGAAAGGCGCGTGATCCCATCTACCCGGACTGTCAAGGCCTACGACGGTTCGTCTCGTCCCATTCTGGGGACAGTGACTCTGGAACTCTGGTACGAAACCCAAATGGTGCCCGCAAAGTTCCATGTAATGGATATCCTCCGAGTTCACAGCCCTACTAGGGCGCCCATGGTTGCATCACATGAAAGCCATAGCCTCCACTCTCCACCAATGCGTCAAATTCATCAACCGGCAGGAGACCTTGAAGTCATAAGGGTGACGGTTTCCTCATAGGGAACGAAGTGAAACAATAGCCAAGAACGCCCACGATCAAACACCGGCTACATCCTTCAAGAGGCAAGTCTCGCCAGCATTCTTTGGAATCCAGCGATGCCAACTATGTCGACACACTCAAGCGAGCAGACTCCGAAGAAGTTCAATTCATCAAATTTAATTGATATTTCCAACACTTGGAGGCACACTGGAAGGAAACGCTGAACACCGCCATGATACGCACACAAGTCCCGGTCCTCAATCACAGATTTGTCGGCATTCTCGCAAACCCATTCTTTGGCCTCGCCAGCGAGAGATTTTCATGATAAAAGTCGACAAACACCGGCAGACTCGGCTCGAATCTATGAACGTCGTGTGGGACGTCCTCCTTGCCGAACTACTGTCAAGCCTTTCCGCTCGAGTATGGGACATGAGATTTTTCTAGCGGCACACCGAGACGCAATACGTCCTTACATCCGGGATTGAGCGGTCGATTGTGACGAAACGGAAATCCCCAGGATTGAGGAAGATCCCTACATCCACATGCTCGGCTTTCGGACGCCAAACACAATTGATTACTGGTTCGTACAAAGAGATAATAGCAACGACTGAAGAGGGAGCACAGAGACCATGCCTTTCCCGAGTTGTGAAGCCACCGACAGCGATGCCGCTAAAGAATTGGGAAACTCTCTCAGGCCCGTCCGCGACCAAAGAGGAAATGATCACCAAGCTTGGATTGGTCCCCCGTCCTTTCGTGTCAACCTTTGTAAAGTCCTCCGAGTCTCTCATTGTTGAGTTCGAGTCTCTCGAGTCGTCCGATGGCCTTACGCCTGAAGACTACGAGTCTGTAGCAAACGTTGTATTCCCTTTCGTTTTCAATGAAATGACGAACCTTTCTGAGTATCCCTCGATTGTCACTTTAACTAATGATGAATTAATTAATAAAATTTTTTTTTTAATAATAATTCATTAGATAAAGAAGCAGACACATTAAACGAAAAAAAATCAAACAACAAAAAAAAATCTTTAAGCAGGTTGTCCGGAAAGAGGAAAATCGAGCCCAAGCTGCCGAAGAGATTTTGACGAGTGTGAATTTGGGAACTGCGGAAGAGCCTAAAGAAACGCAGATTGGTGATTTCTTCGAAGGAATCGGAAAGGATGCTCTGCAAAGTCCTACAAAATCTTCAATGCAAAGAAAGTTGCCCTCTTCATCAAAGAGAACATCATATGCAGATACGGGTTGCCAGCCGAAATCATCTCAGATAATGGATCCCACTTCGAAGGGGAATGTGAAAAATTGCTGGCGGAATTCCGAATAACCCGTCACAAGTCATCTCCTTACAGGCCCCAAACCAACGGAGCCGTCGAGGCAGCAAACAAGACTCTGGAAAATATCATCCGGAAAATGGCTGTCCAAGGCAGAGATTGGCCCGAGAAGTTACACCTGGCACTCTGGGGCTATAGAACATCAGTCAGAACGGCAACTGGGGAAACACCGTTTGCCCTCACATACGGAATGGAAGCCGTACTCCCAATCGAGCTAGAGATCCCCTCGCTCCGTATACTGCTGGAAAGCCAGATCAACGAGGTCGAATGGCTCCAGAGTCGCCATGATGAATTGGCCCTACTAGATGAACGCCGACTGAAGGCCATGGAACACATCCGAGCCTACCAGGGAAGAATGGCCAGAGCCTTCGACAAGAAAGTAAAGCATCGGGAGATCCGAGAAGGTGATCTAGTTTTGAAAGAAAAGCCCCCAGTCCGTATCAACCCCCTCGGCAAATGGGAGCCTGTATGGGTTGGGCCATATGTCGTCCAGAAGATCTTCTCCGGAGGAGCCATGCAACTTGCAGACCTCGACGGGAATCCCTTTGTACACCCAGTGAATGGTGACAAGCTGCGCAGATACTACGCGTAAAAAAAAAAAGAGAAGAAGAAGAAGTCAAAAAAAAAAGAAGAAAAGTGCTAAAAGAGTAATACCCAACTAGGTTAGAAACCCGAAAAGGGTGACCTAGGTAAAAAACAGGGTTGCACTAAACAAAAAAAAAACAAAAACAAAAAACAAACAAAAAAAGAGTTCACCAGGTTGAACTACGAAGACCTGAGCTCCTCAAAATGAGGGGAACGTAGGCAGCCGGAAACGGTTCGGTCTAAAGCACAAATAAAAGCCATACTTTGGCATCAGTACAATTGATCAGACCATGAAAGCGTCTCGAAAAACTCTAAAGCAATTCAAATATTCATTACAAGTTAAAAGCTCTTTGATGAGTCTAAGCCCGATTCATTCCTACAACTGGTAACCTGCTAAAAGAAAACTAAGATACATGATCAAACTAATGTGTCTGCCATGACAAGAAAGGGATACTCGGAAACCTCAGAGTCACTCCAAGCCACTCGTACTGGCCTCTCCCCTCTTCTTCCCCCTTCGAGTCTTTCTCTTCTGAACCGGAAAAATGTCGGTACTCCTCCTACCAAGCTCTGGTATAGGAACAGGATCTATCAAACCAGCCTCTGTCAGAGCCTTAGTAGCCCTAGCGTCATCCCTCATCTCCTGTAACCTAGCTGGTAGCATAGGAGCCCTCCTCTCCTGTCTCTTGACGTAAGCCTCATAATCGGTCACAGCGTCTCCGCTCCTGTCATGAGGGTTGGCCCTCGCCTCGGCCCTCCTCCTCTCAGAAACAGTCTGGTCCTCCGCACCCACAATGGCCTCACGCCGTCTCAAAATAGCCACCTGAGTCTCTCCCAGATGCCTCTCATACCAATCCAGGTACCAAGTGGTCAGGAACACCGGTCTTGGACGCCTGAGAATGACCCGAGGAGGAAAGGCATCATACCTCCATGCTCGGGAAAGAAATGGAAACACTGAGGGATCATCCATAGAAACAGGAGCCACCACCCTGGTGGCTATATCATCAAAATCCCCCAAAGGAACCTGCTCCAGGCCAAACTGTCTCAGAACTAAAGCCGGAATATAGAAGCTAGACTGAGAAAGCCCCGGAAGCATGACCACGGGAGACCCATCCTGAAGCACTCTGCGAGTCTCCACCCGCCAATGAGGCACCGACCATCTGATATCTTCAGTCTGGCGACCCGCCATCCAACGCTCCCACGAGCCCTGATCATCAAAATCTACATCAACACCTCTCCTGGCAAAAGTCCAAGGCCTGATCATATCAGAGGTTTCCCGAAGAACCCCCAAACGCTCCATCAGCCACAGGGTCAAGAGGAACGGGCTGCCCCCGTGCATATACCGCCTTCCGGTAGCTAATCTGTCGAGAGCATGAAAAGTCTCCCCCAGAATCAAAGGAACGACATCTACGCCAGGCGACAGTGAACGACAACATCCAGCAAAGACCGATGGCAGATCCCAAAGGAATAGACCATGAACAGGGTGCCAAACATACAAAGTGCAAAGGCATCCCAATAGGCATCATCCACCAAACCTAGGCCCCTAAATCTGTCGGGAAGACCGGAAATATCGAAATGATCGGGACCGCGGATCATACCTTGCGCTTCCTCCGGGAAAGATGAAGGAGGACGCACAATCTGTCGCCAAAAGAAGCCCCTCCGGCAAAGGAACCGCTATCTCTTCCACCTCCGGACCTCCAAGCAAGGCCCGAAATTCTTCCACAGTCGGAACAATCTCGTTGAAGGAAAGGCAAAAGACATGCCTTCTAGTGTCCCAAAATGATGAAGAAGCTCTCAAGAGGTCGTAGTCCGGAACCAATTCCTTGAGAGACCATAAGCACCTCACCTTGTACCTTTCTTCAAAGAAGGACCTCCTCTCATGCATAATCTCCGGGACCGGTCCTTGAACTTGTTGAAGAATGACATTTGGGATTCTTGGGACAATTTTGATGGAGCTTTTCTAAAGTTTTCCATGGTTTTCCTCTCTTTCTCCCGAAAATGGCTGTTTGAATTTGGAGGTTGAAGAGGATATTTGAATTTGAAATAAAGCAAGACCAGTCTGAACCAAAATTAAAGGACAATGTCGGAAGCCGCCCCTATCCGCGCGGACATGATTGTCACAAAGAAAAAATTACGCAGTCCAAGTTTGCTACATCAAAAGAGGAATATTCCGTCCCGGTTGCTCGAAACCTGTGCAAAAAAAAAACCTCCCCAAACCAGTCCATATACCAAACACCCTTGCAAAAAAAAAACCAAGGCTCATGCAACACTGCATTCATACTGCATTGCATTCATAAAATAAAATCCTAAATTATTACATTCCAAAAAAAAAAAGAGAGTGTGCATAAAAAAAAAAAACAAACAAACATCAATAAAATCCTAAATTATTACATCCATAAAAAAAAGAAAAAAAAATGTACATAAGCTGTACAAATCTAAATCTCAATCTCAAATCTCAAAAAAAAAAAATCAATCGGAGTCTCCAGTGCCCGATGTCTGCCCCCGGCCCCTCTTGCGACTCGGGCCCGCCTCCTCAGGAGCCCTGAAAATCTCGGGCTCAGAATCGTCCTCGTCTCCAGAAAGAGGCTCGTCGGGACCAACCGTGCACGCTACGATAGGGCAAGCCGAGATCTGCGAAAAAATCGTATCCGAAGGTGAAGGCGTCGGACTCCTGGACGTACGAAGATGACCCGCCATGCTGCCAGACGTGTCCCTGCCCGTGTGGATCCCCGAGAATGACGTGATCCGAAGGCAGCACCGCGCGGGGATCAAGGAGAGGAGACAAAGGAGTCTCTGAAGAAGTCTCTGAGCGAATAGGGGAAGCCTCCCGTCTGACAGGCGCCGGCCGTGGTCACCTCGCTCTAGCCTGAGGAGCCCCGCAAGCGACCATCCTCCTGATGAATCTCTTGGCCCCGATCACTTGCTTCGTCAGCTTCTCGACGACCACCTCCGAAAACTGCACAAAAGCAAAAGCGTCAAAAAAGGGAAGTGATGCTAAAGATGATGAAACAAAAGAAAGAAGCGTAAAAAGCCATACCTTCATACCCGGACGAGGCCGGAAAGCTCGTGGAAGCCGCTCAGGCTGAGGGATCTGCACCCTCAATCGGACCCCATCCTGGATATATGAAAAATCCGTCCGAGGGTACCGCGGGATCCCAAGCCCCTCCCTGTCCAGGACCTGAGGCATCCTCAGCCTCCTCAAGACGAATGTCGCATATGGCTCAATCGCCACGAAATCCGAGAAGTGCTGGCCGGCTCGGTAATCATCCCAGGTCACGGACCGATCGCTCGGGTGCATCATATCGGCGGGAGGCTCCACCGGTGTCCTCAAAGGCGAGTTCACGCCATGCTGGCGCGTCACCCTCTCTCCCAGATAATATGCATCGCGAGTCGGACCTCTCAAAATCCTCCATTGCACGGTCAAGTCTCGGCGCCCTTCGGTGCGCCACCTCAAAGCGATCCCGGGGAAGAATATCATCCCCTCATCTGTCTCGGCCTCCATCAAAGGAAGGCAATCCGCGTACCTGAGAGTCGTACGCCCCCTGGAGCTTATCTTCTCCCGGGCATGCTTGGACCAAGCTGCGCATGGCCGGATACGCCCGACGTACTCCGCCGGCCGCGCCACATCGTGACGTGGAAAAACTCCAACGCCCATACTGCGAAAGGTAAAAATCCAATCAATCCGGTGCAAAAGAAAGGTGCGTGCTCAAAAAAGAGGGAAAGCAAAAGAGAGCTTATACCTCCGGGGCAAACTCAAAGCAAGTACAAAGAGCTTACGGCCTTCCACTGTACCTATCGAAGCAAAGTAAAGCTCGCCCGGCCGGCCTCTCCCCACGAGACGTCTCCGGCCATCTCCATGTCCTCCAAGGACCTCGGCAAGGCAAAGACCGCCGTCCCCTCGGCATGCCCAAAGAGGGTGCTCGAAAAGGCAAACCACAAGAAGGCCCTAGCAATCGATCGGTGCCTATCCTCTCCTCCCGACCTCGTAGCTCGCTATGGTCTCCACAATCTTACCGTAGACCACGGCATACTCCATCCCCATCCCCTTTTTGGGAATAGGGAAAATCCCGAAGAGCACAGTAGATCGGCATCGCTATAGCCGTCCCGCCACTCAATGCTTTGCGTCCATTAAAGGACAGGCCCGTAATCGCAGCGTAATCGGAGGGCGTAACCGTAGCCTCGCCCCGGAAGAAGTGAAAGGTGTGGGTCGCGTCCCACCGATCTTTGCGCCGAGCAAACATCAAGCCCTTGCTCTTAGGGAACTTGACCGGCCCCTCAAGCACTCAACGAACTCCCAGAGCCCCGTCTCAACAACAATCTGTCTCGGACTCGGCAAAGCTCCTCGGCCCGCATCCGGAAGCCGATCCCACAAGTCAATCACGGACTCCACTGATCCTCGAGTCTTCATTTTGTTCAGCCGCTCCGTCACAAAACGGTTTCCGCCCTGTAAAAAAAAAAAAAAAGTCAAAAAAAAATTTTGCATTTGCATTTACACAAAAAAAAAGAGAAAGCATACACATGCATTAAAAAAAAAAAAATTCGACAGCATAACAGCATACAATGAGCATAGCCCCATTTTTCTCACAGAAAAGACAGTTTTCAGCAAATCCCAATGCATTCATCAAAAAAAAAAAAAAAGATGCATTCCTACGGAAGAAAAAACTCCGTCCCATTTTCATAAAATAACATGCATACCATCCATCATCTCAAAAAAAAAAAATTGCATACATGCATATCATCCATCTTACATACAACGGGAGGAAAAATCCGTCCCACTTTTCAAAAAAAAATCCTAAACATACATACATCTCATATTGGCAAAATGCCCATTCTTTCCAAACAAAATGCATGCATTGCATCATTCATCAACATGCAATATTCAATTTCAAAAAAAAAAATCATCATCATCAACATGCAATATTCAATTTCAAAAAAAAAAAAAATCACAATTTTTGAATTTTCACATGCAATTTTCGAATTTAAAAAAAAAAATGGCGAAAATGCCAATTCTTTTTCCCAAGCAAAATGCACATTTTGGGTTACTCACATAATCATCAAGATTCAAAGACAATGAACATCAATATTCAATTTCAAAAAAAAAATTTCAAAAATCACCTAAAATTCAAATTTCAAACAAGAAATCAACAAAGGGATCAAAGGGTTTCAAAGTATACCGTTCGGAGATTCGAATCCGAAGCCCAATGTTGCCAAGCATCGGGGTAATGCTCCTCCGCAACCGATTGCGAAAGATTGTAATGTCTCCTCATCCGGACAAGCTCCAATCGTCTCTCCGCCACCGGGCCACGTCCTTGGCCTTGAAAAGCGCCTTCCCCGTGTTCCATCGCTCGAAAAATCGAAGAAATCGGAAGATTTTCGAAGCTTTTTGGCCTTCAATGGAGGTTCTCCTCGGTTCTCTCTCTCTCTCCCTCGTAAGTGCAGAAAAAAATTGAAAAGACTGAGGAAGAAGAAGAAAAGGGCGTTGGCCCTCTTTAATACCCCTGATTTTCAGGTCCCCTCCGCGCGGAGAGGGTTGTCAGGGTCAAAATGACCCTTTTGCCCCTTAAAATTTCAGGACTCTGCAATTCAGTCCCCAACTTGACAAAGTTAACAAAGTTAACCAAAGTCAGCCCCTTGTCAAGAAAATCTTCCCCGGCAGTCAAACGTAAGACCGAGTGCCCCGAGAAAGATAACGGATCCCGTATCTTTCATCAAAATCTTCCCCGGCAGTCAAACGTAAGACCGATCTCCCCGAGAAAGATAACGGATCCCGTACCTTTCATCAAAATCATCAAACGGCAGTCAAACGTAAGACCGAGTGCCCCGAGAAAGATAACGAAATCCCGTATCTTTCATCAAAATCATCCCCGGCAGTAAAACGTAAGACCGAGTGCCCCGAGAAAGATAACGGATCCCGTATCTTTCATCAAAATCATCCCCGGCAGTCAAACGTAAGTCCGATCTCCCCGAGAAAGATAACGGAATCCCGTATCTTCCATCAAAATCTCCCCCGGCAGTAAAACGTAAGACCGATTTCCCCGAGAAAGATAACGAGATCCCGTATCTTTCATCAAAATCTTCCCCGGCAGTAAAACGTAAGACCGAGTGCCCCGAGAAAGATAACGAGATCCCGTATCTTTCATCAAAATCTTCCCGGCGGTAAACGTAAGACCGAGTGCCCGAGAAAGATAACGAGATCCCGTATCTTTCATCAAAATCTTCCCGGCGATCAAACGTAAGACCGAGTGCCCGAGAAAGATAACGGATCCCGTATCTTTCATCAAAAATCAATCCGGCGATCAAAAGTAAGTCCGATCTCCGAGAAAGATAACGAGATCCCGTATCTTTCATCAAAATCTTCCCCGGCAGTCAAACGTAAGACCGAGTGCCCCGAGAAAGATAACGGATCCCGTATCTTTCATCAAAAATCATCAACCGGCAGTAAAACGTAAGACCGAGTGCCCTGAGAAAGATAACGGATCCCGTATCTTTCATCAAAATCCTCCCCGGCGGTCAAACGTAAGACCGAGTGCCCGAGAAAGATAACGGATCCCGTATCTTTCATCAAAATCATCCCCGGCGATCAAACGTAAGACCGAGTGCCCCGAGAAAGATAACGGATCCCGTATCTTTCATCAAAATCATCCCCGGCGTCAAACGTAAGACCGAGTGCCCCGAGAAAGATAACGGATCCCGTATCTTTCATCAAAATCTTCCCCGGCAGTCAAACGTAAGACCGAGTGCCCCGAGAAAGATAACGGATCCCGTATCTTTCATCAAAATCATCCCCGGCAGTCAAACGTAAGACCGAGTGCCCCGAGAAAGATAACGAATCTCGTATCTTTCATCAAAATCTTCCCCGGCAGTCAAACGTAAGACCGATCTCCCTGAGAAAGATAACGAGATCCCGTATCTTTCATCAAAATCTTCCCCGGCAGTAAAACGTAAGACCGATTTCCCCGACGAATACGTCTGATTTTTCCAGCAAAGGCTAACAAAATCCCCAGCAAAGTTAACGGAATCCCAAAAGCCAGCGAAATCTCGAGTAAAACTCGAACTACGAAAGGGCTTGATTCCCACTAGGGATACGTAGGTAGCCTATCATTAGGTCCAGCCCCCCGACCAAAACGGTCACCCTCTCCTTCGGCAGCAGACAAAGTCCACCGAAAGGCCATTTCACAATCAAGGTCCGAGGCACCTAAAAAGCCATCTTCATCAAGGTTCGAGGCACCTAAAATGCCATCTCTAAGGTTCGAGGCACCTAAAACGCCATCTCCAAGGTTCAAGGCACCTAAAACGCCATCTCCAAGGTTTGAGGCACCTAAGACGCTATCACTAGGAAAGCGATAAATCGCAATCATCCCCAGCAGAGACCGAAAATGGTCATTCCTATCCCCTGCAGAGCGGATAGCCATCAGACCGAAAATGGTCATCTCTTATCCCAGCGAGTTTCTTTCCGACAAAGCCCAGAACTCGCTCATCAGGTTCAAGGCACCTAAAACGCCATCATCTCCAGGGTCAAAGACCCGAACTACGACTGGCTTGATTCCCACTCGGGATACGTAGGTAGCCTATCGCTAGGTTCAGCCACCCGATCACTCGATCATCCTGCCAAATATGGAGCCTTACTCTTATCGACGACCCCGCTTCCTTCGAAAGCGCCGTCGCCGAGGGGCTACTGTAAGTGCTCCAATTTGAGCTTGTTAGAATTTTCGTTAGAAAATTAACGAAAGTTATAACACTTCTAACAATTCCTAACAATCCTAACCTTTCTAACAAAGTGAGGGTAAAATGGGCATTGTTATTTAAGGTTAAACCTTAAAAAGAATCTCAAAAAAGAAAAACAAAAGAAGAAAACCATAAATAGAAATGTTGGAAACATAAAGCGTTTGCCTAATTTGAATTTCAAAAAGAAATATTCCTCTTGTCCAAAGTAGTTTGCATTTAATGAACGATTGCACGCTGAGGGTTCCCATCCGCGCGGATGAGTTTGTCATCTCAGGAGGGCTATAAATTGAGCCCTCCAGTCACAAAAATAAGGAGCCACAACACATTTTGCACCGAACCTCTGGCGAAATATAGAGAGAAAACAGTGAGAATTCACTTGAATTGTCACCATTTTCTCTCCAATCTTTCCCAATTCATACTCATCCACTCACTCTCATATTAAAGCCCTAAACACTCATACACTCAAGCCAAACACTCAAGAACACAAGGAAGATTGGTAAACCCTCCTTCTCCTAACCCTAAATCTCATCCATGCATGCATCTTCAAACTACAAAATGTAGTTCCTTCATCTTCTTGCTTTAGATCTAAGAAGATCACCATGGAAGACCATCTCCATGGATGATCTTCTACAAAGATCAACATTATTTTCAAGTTCTCTTACTTTCTTGCAAAGAAAACTCATTTTCAAAACCCTAAAAACCATTTTCAAGCATAAAATCTCATTTTCAAAGGATAAAAATCCCCTTCCCAAGCAAATGAAATGCTTAGTCCTAATGTACCCCAAGGATGGTTTGGTATAGTTGATTCACCACTAAAATGTCAAGTGATCACTAACCAAAACCTAGGGAAATGGGGACAAGCATGGATGCAAAACCCCCTTTAAAATCATATTCTCCTTCTTGGGAAGTTGCTGTCCAGTAGCAATTTTCCCAGACCTCAGTCCATTATTTTAACTTTTGGACACAGATGAACTTGGAATTTGGTGTTGACTACAAAATAATTTTTGTAGCCAACATCCAGAGCTTTCCAGAAATATTTTTACTTTATTTTTTGGGTGAGTAAAACTCCTCTTTTCAAATTTTCTTTCAGAGGCTAGTTCATCAGCTTCTGGGAATCCAGATCTCATATCTGAGGTTTCCAGAAGGTTTTGACCCCTCAAATATTTTCCAAAATGGAAAATTCCTTCGCAAAAATCTTATTTAAGGTGTCTAGAACAACTTTTATTCTCTGAGTTTATCCAGATTATGAAGTTTTAAGACCCTTGAATTCATTTCAAAATCAAAGGTCCACTGCCTTTTTCATTCTGGCAGAAATGGCTCTCAACTTCAAAAGGTCTTTTGAGTACCAATTCTCAATCCAAAAATCCTCCAAAAAATCATGGGATCAGTTTAAAGTCTTAAAAAGATATCCCAATTTTTACTTTTCTGAGTTTCAAAGTATTTTGGCCAAAACACACACACACACACACACACAAATGATTTTCAGCTTGGAAGACTCGTTTTACGAGGCATTCCGGGTGCACACTAACGTCCTTCCCGGCGTGTAACATGACCTCCGAACCTAAATCTCTGATCTCGGGCTTTTTTCAAAGTTTTGGCCCTCAAAATTAAAATGGCGTGGCGACTCCGTTTCGTTGATTTTTTCAAACAAAAATGGGAAAATTTTCGGACACACATTCATCACAGTTGCTCACCTTGACGTTTCTTAATAGCCATGAGGACCTGCCAAACTTCTTCCAATGTTGGGAAATTTCTCGGGGGTAAGGTCCCGTTCTCATCGTTGTTATCCACTGACTTGGCCATGTGGAATTGACGGACTGTCCTGGTGACAGAGTTGGGAAGGAGGTAGGACCTTGCTGTTTTGACACTGGGAGACGGGTTCCCGGGTACTCTCGACCACTCTCTGTTAGCTGGAGGGGGTGATGGGTAAGGTTTAGACACAAGAATGGCCTAACGGGATAAAAGGGGGAAAGCTCACGTGGCATGCGGTTTCCGTTTCTTTCATTTTTTTTTTGTTGTTTTAAATTACTTAAAACATGTTTTCTCAGAATCCTAGGTAGGTTGGAAAAGATTGCTCTTCTTTTTCGCAACTATGCTAGATCCTGGGTCAGTGGAGATCATCTGTGCGGCTATAAGCCTCTCGTTTTGCACCTGTATTTCGACATCCCAGGGTGGACAGCCCCGGGCGAGGGTCCTATAGGGCAAGCGGTTTCCACCGGCCTAAAAGAAAAATCGAACCTAAGGACCGAGCCTGTCATGTTCGTTTTGATGCGTTAGCCATGTGAATAGTGAACCAAGCCGGCCATTGAGTCAAGATCAGGTCAAGAGTTCGGCATGACCTCTCTTTACCTTGCTTGCGCAAGGGATCTGTGACGTTAGGCGTTGGCTGGTCATATTGTCATGGCTGACGTATCAAAGGCGTGATGACATGGTGTCATGTGAGCATGGATGTATATCCGGGACGGAACATCGTCTGGGTGTAGCTTCGGAAATCAAGATCAGGTCAAGATTTTAGCATGACCTTTCATCGCTTTGCTTGCGCAAGGGATCTTGAGTTCCGAGCCTTGACTCGAGAAAAATGGCCGGCATGGTATATGTATCCGAGTGTATGACACGGGACTGGTAAAAACCAATCGAGTACGGACGGAGTGTGACTCAAGACTCAAACGTGCAGGGTTGACGCTTGGCTAGGATGGGATGTTTGGAATGATCTCGTGCGCGTCCAAGAGGCCTAGGAAGACCAAACGGACTGCAACTGAGACCACTCCGGGTTGAGGGTTGTAGTGTGCAGTGTATCCGAGGAAGCCGTGCGCGTAGCGTGCGGTGTAGCACCGGCGGTGCGAGTAGTGTGCGGTGTAACCGAGGCAGCAGTGCGAGTAGTGTGCGGTCTCTAAAATTCTTTTTCTGAGTAAAACAGAAGCTTTTGAAGAATTTTAAATGTATGCACAGATGTATATTGATGCATTTTTTTTGTATTTTCATTTTTTTTGTAAAATAAAAACGAAGCACGTGCACACACACACAACATTTAATGGAAGGGGTAAAATGAAAGTTTGACCCTCATCATTGTTTTAAAAATCTTTTGTTTTGTTTAAAAGTTTTTAAAACAAAATTCTCCCCAGCAGAGTCGCCAACTGAAATTACCCGGATCCGAGAGGCTCGCGCCCCGACATCTGGCATCTTTCGCGTTGGAGGCGGTTTTGGTCTCGCCGTTTGTTTTCGCATTTGTAGAGTCGCCACGCCATTTTTATTAAGCCCAAAACATTGAAAAAGGGCATCAGTTTAAAGATAATTTTAAACTATTTTTGTGTGATGAGATTTTGAGTTCGGAGGTCAGATGACTCATCGGGAAGAGAATATTAGAATATTAGAGCTCACCCGAGTCGCCTCGTAAAACGAGTCTTTCGGATACCCCTAATATCCTTTAAATGTTGTGTGTGTGTGTGTGTGCTTTTTTTAAAAATGCATGTTGTATCGGATGTCTACATTGTATGCTATGTATGGAAATATATTGAAATAGTGTAGGAAGGAAGCCTTACCAATGTTGGTTCGCATCTGTCTTCCGCTGGGGAATAGTGTTTGAGGTCGGAGTAGCGTTCCGGTACGGATCGGGATTGCTTCGGGAGATGCCGGTTGTCTGCGGACAGAGTTTCGGCGTGAGTTGATGTTGCAGGCTGCGTTCGGGCAGAGGTTCGGCGTGCGTTGGGGTGGCAGGAGTCACTCGGGCAGAGTTTCGGCGTGCGTTGGGATCGCAGGGATCACTCGGGCAGAGGTTCGGCGTGGTTTGGGATCGCCGGTTTGACTCGGAAAGAGCCGGGACACCGTGGAAAGACCAGGCAAGGCCTCGGAGTACCACGAGGGGCCTCAGAGTACCTCGAGAGTGCCTCGGGGCAGCGCGGGAGCGTCGCGGGAGCGCTCGGGGAGGCTTCGGAGCACCACGAGGGGGCTCGGAAGGCCTCGGAAGGATCCGAAAGGGGCCGGGAATGCCTCGGAAGGACTTAGAGGGGAAGCCAGAAGGCCTAGGGAGGAAGAGAGAAGTGGGAGGTGTGTGAAAATGAGGAGGGGGAGCCCTCTATTTATAGTGTCAGATTTGGTGCAAAGAGGTCCGTACGGACCTCCCTGGTAATCCAAACTTTTGGTTTTCCTCGATTTGAGGGAATCTGTGATGATGGTGAATATTTGGAAATCATGATGTTCCCTGTGCAATAAGGTCCGTACGGACCATCTTGCATGCAAAGAGGTCCGTACGGACCAACTAAGCAAGAGGGTAATCATTTTCCCCGGGATTTGAGGGAATATTGTGGACTTTAAGAAGATTCAGTAATTATTAAAGCAAAGAGGTCCGTACGGACCATTATTGCTTTTCCAATTTCCTGAAAATTCCCAAAAGGTCCTTTTGTCCCTTTTTATCCCAGAAAGGCTCCTCCCTTGGTTTGGCTGGGGGTTTAGAGAGGGTTTTGAGTGAGAGGGGTCGTCGAGACTGCGTTGATGAGTCTGCGGTGCTTCCCGTGTGTTTGAAAGGGTGTGATCCAGATTGGGGTACTTACAGCTACGTAGCCACTCTACTTCGTTGACACTGTTTTCCAGGAGGACCCTTAATGACGGGATTTCCAACTCCACTGGTAACACTGCTTCTATCACGTAGGTTAGGGCAAAGGGAGTTTCTCCCGTAGCTGTTCTGACAGACGTTCTGTAGCCCCAGAGTGCTAGGTGTAACTTCTCAGGCCAGTCACGACCACGGGTAGCCATTTTCCGGATGATCCTTTCGAGCGTCTTATTAGCAGCTTCCACAGCTCCATTAGTCTGAGGTCTGTATGGGGATGGCTTGTGGCGAGTGATCCTAAATTCTGACAGCAATCTACCGCAGTCCCCTTCAAAGTGTGACCCATTATCAAAAATGATCTCATTGGGCACCCCGTATCTGCACATTATGTTTTCTTTGACAAATTGGGCCACCTTCTTGGAAGTGAGGACCTTGTAGGACTTGGCCTCTACCCACTTGGTGAAGTAGTCGACTGCTACCAACACAAACTCATGCCCATTGCTTCCTACCGGGGCTATCTTCCCTATCACGTCAATACCCCAAGTTGCGAACGGCCAAGGAGTCGTCATGCAGTACAGGTCATGAGGCGGGAGATGGTTGAGGTTGGCAAACCGCTGGCACTTGTCGCACACTCGGACATGCTGGACACAGTCTGTCTCCATGGAAATCCAGTAGTAACCCATTCTGAGGATCACTTGCATCAGGGCTCTGGCATTCATATGAGGACCGCAGGGACCATTGTGGACTTCAGTCATCAACTCTCTGGCCCTTTCTTGGGTGACACACAAGAGGAGTGGTCCTTGGTACCGCTTCTTGTATAGGTCGCCTCCTAAAATGACATAATGGGAGGCCAACCTTTTCAGGGCTTGCAAGCTCTTAGCTTTGATACCTTCTTTTGGTCTACCTTCTTCGTCTCTAAAAGCTGACTCTCCATCTTTGAGGAACTGGTAAATTTGATTGTAACACGGTTCCTTGATAGGCTCAGGTCCCAAATCTTTTTCACAAAAGAAATCCGGGGCTTCTCTTCTACCCTCTCTAAAGGGTTTTATGGCTTTTCCCTCGGGGATCTCTACCAGTGAGGCTAGAGTAGCTAGGGCATCTGCAAATATGTTCTTTTTCCTTGGCAAGTAGTGGAAAGTCACTTCTCTGAACTGTCCAGTCAACTCCTCCATATGGGCATGATACCGCTGAAGATTAGGGTCCACAGTCTTCCATTTGTTGGAGACCTAGTTGATGATCAGGGCTGAGTCTCCATAAACTTCGAGCTCCTTGACATTCCTTTCTAAAGCAGCTTCTAAACCAGCAATGCAAGCTTCGTACTCGGCAACATTGTTCGTGGTGGGAAGTTCAACTTGAGGGCTATGGGCGTGTGCTCATCTTTCGGATCGACCAGTAGCATCCCTACGCCATTTCCTCTTTTGTTAGCAGCTCCATCAAAGAATAGCTGCCATCGATTCTCGGGCTCAACTATGAAGATCCCTTCATCTGGGAATTGGGGTTCAGGCCCACGGTCCTCATTACTGGGGAAGTTTGCCAGATGGTCTGACAATGCTTGACCCTTGATGGCCTTTCTGGTCACATAGTTGATGTCGTATTCTGCTAAGAAGAAGGACCAATTTGCTAGACGCATCGAGAGGGAAGGTTTATCGAAGATGTATTTGATGGGGTCCATTTTTGAGACCAAGTTCACAGGGTGGGCTTGCATGTAATGCTTTAGCTTGCCGACTACCCAGACCAGTCCTGCACAAGTCTTTTCACATGCTGAGTAATTGAGCTCACTTCCTTGTAGCTTCCGGCTGACAAAGTAAATGGCATTCTCTACCCGACAGTCTTTCTTCTCCTGAGCAAGCATAGCCCCAATTGCCGTATCAGTGACAGTGAGATAGAGCAGAAGAGGTTTCTGTCTATGTGGGGGGCATAGCACCGGAGGATGTACTAAGTACACCTTGATCTGGTCAAAGGCATCCTGGCATTCCTCGGTCCATTCTGTGTCTACATTCTTCTTCATGAACTTGAAGATGGGCTCGCACATAGTGGTCAACTGATTGACGAAACGGCTGATGTACTGTAACTTGCCCATAAAGCTTTTGACTTCTGTCTGGGTTTGAGGTGGCCTCATGTCCATAATGGCTTTGATCTTTCGGGGGTCGACTTCTATACCTCGCTCCGTGACCATATACCCGAGCACTTTTCCCCTTGTCACTCCGATGGTGCATTTGGCAGGGTTTAGTCTCATGGAATGCTGTCTCAGCCTCTCAAAGAATTTTCGCAGGTCAACAAAGTGCTGTCCATTCTCGCCTTTGGAGTGGATTATCATGTCGTCGACGTAGACCTCAATCTCCTTGTGGATCATGTCATGAAAAAGCGCGGTCGCTGCTCTCTAATAAGTAGCCCCGGCATTCTTAAGCCCAAATGGCATCACTGTATAGCAGTAAGTTCCCCACGGTGTGGTGAAGGCTGTCTTTTCTTGGTCTTCCTCGGCCATCTTGATCTGGTTGTAGCCTGCAAAGCCATCAACGAAGGATTTGACTTCGTAGTTGGCAGTGGAGTCCACCAGGATGTCTATGTTTGGCAGGGGGTAGTCATCTTTAGGGCTGGCCTTGTTCAGATCTCGGAAATCCACACAGCAACGCACCTTCCCATTGGCCTTGGTTACGGTCACAATGTTGGACAACCATGTCGGGTATTCGATGACTCTGATGAATCCTACCCGCAGTAGCTTCTCAATTTCTTCTTTGACCTGTAGAGACCATTCTGGCTTGATCTTTCTCAGTTTCTGCTTGAATGGCTTAGCATCTGGTGCTAGAGGGATTCTGTGCTCTACTATCGAACTGTCTAGCCCCGGCATATCCCTGTACGACCATGCAAACACGTCCATATATTCTCTGAGCAGATCGATCAGTCTGTCCCATTCAACCCCCAGGAAGAAGTTTCCAATCTGTGTCTCTTTAGGTTCCTTGATAGTACCCAAGTTAACACTTGTCAAAACCTCCTCGGCAGCTTGGGCCCAGTTTTCCTCTTTTTATGAAATCTGCTTAAAGATTTCTTTAATGTATTGTTCATTTAGTGTGTTTGCATCTTGTTCAAATGATTCATTATTAACTGTTGTTAAGTTTTGAGTTAATTTATCATTTGTTAAGTTGGCAATAAGGGGATAATCAGAAAGATTTTTCATTTCATTCAAAGCAAGAGGAAAGATGACATCGATTACATATTCATAATCCTCAGACGTGAGGCCTTCGGATGACTCAGAGGACTGGAATTCAAAGATTCCTGACTCAACTGACTCTGGACTCTACTGACTCTGGACCCTATACTACTTATTGACTCGAGGGTGCTTGACAAGGGTTAGACCGGGATCTCACTCCTTCTTGCTGTTGCCCTGGGGAGTAGCAGTCTTGTCAGCGTTCTCATTTGGTTGTGTATCCTGTGGACCATCATTGCCTTTGTTGACACCATTCCCATGGGGAATGCCTGACTGATCTGGCGCAATCTCCTTTCTGAATCTGACTGTATCCATCTGTACCTCCGGGGTAATGGGACCAGTTGTACTTTCGGCATCTGAGAGACAACTTTCTTCATCATAGAAGTCTTCTGGCCTGTTCACTCTTCTTTCCACATTTTCCCAAACAGGGGGCTGAGACTGATCTTCAGGGATAGTAAGAGTCATCACAAACACATTATGTTCACCGTGAGTGATGAAGGGTTCTGCAGAGACTTTCATCAAAATAGCCTGTCTTACTTCAAACTCACAATCTTCATAGGTGAGCCTTTCTTCTGTAATCTTGACCATGGTCACTGGTTCGATATCATTAAAGAGAGGTCGGGCCCTGACAACATTAATGAAATCAGTTCCTATTATGGGTCCAAACTGTCCTTCCATGGCGGAGGCATCAATCAGATCTTTCCACTTTCCTTGCAATTCAGCATAGGGAACATTGAATTTCAGGATGTCTATGATCTCTGGATTCCCAAAACTGACTGCATTTGTCTCCCGGAACTCGATCACGTTGACTCGATTGTTAGCAGGAAGAGGATTCTTGACCACATTGGGACCCCGAGGCGGTTCCAGCTTGCCTTCTTCAATTAGGCGAGAGATCAGGAACTTCAGGTAGGTACAATCATTGGTGTTATGCCCATGATATTTGTGAAAGCGACAGTGCTTGGTTTCGTCCATTCTGACACTAGGGTTCTTGGGTTTCCAGTTTTCCAAAGGTCTGATGAGTCCTTCAGCTACCAAACCATCGAAGACCTTTTCTAGTGGCATTCCAAAATCTTCAGCAGTATAGGAACGAGGCCTTGGCTTTGCAGCGACCTGGCTTGCATTTTGTCCAACTTTCTCATTCTGAATGTAATTAACAGCGCCTACCGTTTCTTTTCCTCTTACAGTAACAGCTGTGGCATTTGTCACTGGTGCTTTGTAGCGATAGGAGCTGGCTGTTCCTGTGGCTGGGGCCATGTTGAAGGCATTTTCAAACTTGGTGCCGGCATTTACAATTGCCCGAAGGTCAGGATAATAGTAATTGCCAATTTGGACCCTTAGTTGAGGTTTCAAGCAAGATTGGAAGATCTCCATCTGTTCCTCTTCATTCAGCGGGGTCATCATTTCACTAAGCTTCCAATTTCATCTCTTGTAGAATTCACTTACTGGCTCATCTGGGCGCTGTAGGGTGCCTTGTAGGTCATTCCTGCTGGTTTCCCAATTCAAATTGGCCTTATACTTTTCCCGGAATGCTTCCTTAATCTGATCCCAGGTGGCTCGGGCCTCTGGCTTCACATGCAGGAACCACCTAAGAGCTGAACCCTTTAATGACAACTGAAAATGGTTGGCCATTTGCTGTTGTGTACAATCTTTGGCTCTCATGGCAAGAATGTAGCTTTCAATGTGAGTTCGGGGACAATCGGAGCCGTTGAACTTTTCAATCTCCAGCATTCGGAATTTTGGAGGAAGAGGGACAATTTTGCTGGGATTAGTGATCTGGTATGCTGTCTTTTTGGTGCTCATTTCCCCAAATTTCTCTTGCATGGACTTAACTTGTTCCACTAACCAAGTCATGTCGGAGTCGGGTGATGGCTTAGGATTTCTCAACTCTGGAGAAGGCTTGTCAGATTTGGATGGAAGGACAGTAGGTGGCACAGTGGTAGCTGGTACCAAGGTTTGGGGATCTTTAGAAGGGAAGTAAGTATAAACTTGGCCTGATCCTGTGTTTCCGTGAGGCTGGCCGGAGGCATAGGAATTAGGTTCGTAGTTTCCGAAGTAGGAAAAAGGATACCGAACCTCATGGGGTCCTGTTAGCAGAGTTGGAGGTGGAAGATCTGCTGTGGCAGGGCATGGATTGAAAGGATCATTGGACTGATTTTGAGGCCTGGGGATTGTCTGGGATGACCCATACTGAGGAGAGGGAGTGAATCCCATGGGGTAATGCAGAGGTTGCGTGACTGGGATAGCTGCGGCATTTGTTCTCTGTTGGAAGGGAACAAAGCTGGGTCTCATCTGAGGAAGCGAGGGTGTCCTTGGTAAGGGATCATATGTGGATGGAGGAGGGCATTGGTTATAAGCTGGGGGAGATGAGATGGCTACTTCTGGAGTCTCATCTTCTACCATAACCAGGGAACCATTGGACTCAACCACTAACTGAACCCCATGACGACGGAGCGCATCAATGAGCATGGCTTGCTGTTCCTCATGGGCCTTATGACTATTTTCCAGGGCTAAGGCTAGATCTTCTTCCCTAGTCATCTGATTACCCAAACCACTGCTGTTTTCAGTCAAATCGGCCATTCTGACTCTCTGAACTGACAAAACTGAGGATTCTGGCGAACTGTCTGAGAATTCTGCGCTAACAAGTCGCTGACCCAGTGTTCTCACCCACTTCTTTCTCGCTGCGGGAAAGGGATAGAAGAGGTTTAGACTCGGGGTAGGTGTTTAGGCTGAAGGCTCAGGCAATATGCAAATTAGGAATCTTCCAGTTTACTTAAAACAGTGTCTTTTATTAATTTCTATTTGGTTGGAAAAGGGGTTCTGCCCTTCTTTTTCGCAACTACTCTAGATCCTGGATCAGTGGGTTCCGTCACTACGTCTATAAGCCCCTCGTATTCCACCTGTATTTCGACCTCCCAGGGTGGATAGCCCCGGGCGAGGGTCCTATAGGGCACGCGGATCCCACCGACCGAGAGAGAAGAATGCTCCTAACGGGTCTAGCGGGTCATAGGAACTTTTAACGCACGAGCGATGCGGATTATAGTCAAGGCAATACCGGGAAAGTCTCGTCTTTCAGCCTTAACGGAATTTCGGCAGAGTTTTCGCTTGCGTGAATGACGTTTTGACTTTTCGGTAATGTCCGAGAAAATAATAGGTATGGGTCGGGCGGCAAAAGCCGGATGACACAGTGTCACATTGAACTTCGTTGCATACGCAGTGCGTGAGTCAAAGTCGAAGTCAATGCCGGGTCAAGATCTTGCCAATTTTTTCTTATCGGAATTTTGGTAGAGCTCCGCTTGCGCGAAAGATCTTTGGATTTTTGGCAAGGACTCGGTCTCGACTCTTACGCATTCCGTGCGGGTCAAGGTCAAAGTCAATGTCGGAGTCAAGATTCTACCAATTTTTCCTTGTCGAAATTTTGGCAGAGTTTCGCTTGCGCGAAGGACCTTGTCTTCCATTATGGACTAAGACTTGACCTTTACGGGGATATGCAACTGGGCTATATGACACGGACTAGACCAAAAACCAACCAAAAGTCACGGTTTTTTGAAACGTGTGACACGGACTGTGCATTGGTCGACACTGGCTGCCATGGGGAGTTTGGGGTGATTCCGTGCGCGCCCGGGAGCATCATAAGGCTGTCCGTGACTGCAACTGAACAACCACCCCGGGTTTAAAGGGACGTGCGTGCAAAGTGTACAGGATATATAAGGTGCGCGTAGTGTGCGGTCTCCTAAAAATGTTTCTTTTTGAGTTAAAACAGAAATTTTCAGAAATGTGTTTTAAAGGAATAATTTTTCGGGACAGGGGAAAATGTAACAGTTAAGGCACGTAAATTTTCTGGGAGCCCCGGTCAGTCTCGGGACTGAATAGCCCCAAGCTGCCAGGATTGCCAGATTAACTTCGATTTTGTCCTGGTGGAATTGCCAATGAGGCCGCCCGGTCAGAATCCAGGGAGGATTAAGCCGTACGACTGCATGGAACAATTTTCCAGGTTCCACTCCTTTGCAATTTCAAGTTTGTTCCCGAACATTTTAGGCACCAATTATTTTCCTGTTCAGTATGCACAATTCCCAAGATGCAAATGATGCAATGCAAGGCAAAGAAAGCAAGCACGATAAACGGGATCCGCGACGGGAGTCTAACCCTCTCAAAGGGAAAAGCTTTATTATTATTTTTTTTTAAAAAAAAAACGAAAGCTTTTCTCCTTTGGGTATTTATTCCCCAGCGGAGTCGCCAAACTGTGAATGTGTGCCCAAATTTAATTTTTGTGTTTTAAATCGGATTCACTTGAGTTTGAAAACATCCGGTTTAATTTGAAAAACGGAGTCGCCACGCCATTTTGATTTCCTCAAAACTTTGAAAAAAAGGTTTTTAGGGTTCGAAGGTTAAGTTACCCCTTGGGAAGAACGGATCGTCATTCACCCAAGGTGCCTTGCCGTAGCAAGTCTCCCAAGGTTCCGTTTATCGTGCTTGCTTGCGTGCTTTCTTGTGTGCATGTGTTGAAAAAAGGGGGGAAATGTCCCAAGTTGTCTTCCGGACGTACAAACCATTTTGTTGGTTGTCGCTCGGGATTCCTTGGATTTTATGTGTTCGGGATTTTGATCCCGTCCTCATCTTGGACTTGTGATCATCGCTATTTGACCTTGGGTCTTGCGTGATCGAGAGAAGGACTCTCTTTTATAGTCCAAAATGAGATTCTTTAGAAAAGGAGTGTCCTTAGCCCATCAATCCTACACCTTAAGACGATTGAGCTTATATAGGGGCGTTCATGCTCGTCTTAAGTGATAATTGGAGATATAGGGTTCAAGGTATATCCCTTTCTAAAGAGATTATGGCACCTTTAATGGAAGAAACGATGTAAAGATAGGATCTTTACACGGGTCCGTTCCAAAGGTTGCTAATGGGGACATGGGAAAATGCATGTTTTAGGATAAAAATGACATTTTTAGTGAAAAGATGACATTTTGGGATGCAAAGGATGCTTTTAATTGCAAAGGATGCTTTTTAATGTAAAGAAAGGATTTTTATGCAAAGGATGCATTTTTATATGGAAAATTAGTATTTCATATGCAAAGGATGCACAAAGATGACATTGTTGAAAAACAAAGGATGCTAATTCAAGATAAAGTAATGATTTTTAATGCAAAGGATGCATGAAAATGGGTTTTAGGGGGAAAGGATGCACCTTTATTGTAAAGACATGATTTTTATATGCAAATGATGCATTTTTAATGGAAAGCATGAATTTTTAGGTGCAAAGGATGCACCTTTGATACAAAAATTACATTTTTAGGAGCAAGTGATGCTTATTTTATGCAAATGATGCAAAAGGGGGAGGGGGATATGATAAAGATAGGATCTTTAACAACAAATACCAAGTCCCAAGCAAAATAATAGCAATATGCAAATGCAAGGAGCAATTATATCACATAGAGCAAGTATAATGCAAGGAAAGGGGGTGAGAGGTTACCAATGGTGGTGACCTCTTCTTCTTTGGATCTTGCCTAGTGGAAGGACCAACTTTGGAGGCTTCAGGAGGAGGGAGGTGGCTTCTTGGCACTCTTCAACTTCCTGGATTTTCGCAACAGTGTTTGGAGAGTTTTTGGTGCTGAGTATGATATGTTGTGTGTGTTTAAAATGGGTAGAGGAGGGCTCTATTTATAGGCAGTCTGGATAAGGCTAATGAGGCCGTGCAGCTAGGAGTCCTCTCCTAATGCAGTCGTGCGGCATTATCCAGTATGACTCAGCATTTTTCTAGAATCATGCAAGGTGGCAATTCTAGAAGGATGCCAAATACAATTAAAATGTGCCTTTTTAATTTAGAGCAGTCCCTTCATCCCTCGGAAGGTTTGGAACAGTTCCATAATTGCTCCCGGACTTTAGGAAAGTTCGGGGAATTACCGGGAAACTTATCCGGAAGGCATGAGCCAGATTTGGGTACTTACACTTTCGTAACTCTCTGGATAACGGTGGTCCACCCCCTGCAGCTGCCTTTGTTGCAAAAACAGCCCACAACAGGCATTACTTTGGTTCTCATGGTCGTGGGAGAGCCTCTTTCTCCTCTAGAGGCAGGGGTAGTGGTAACCTGTAGAAAATCAATCTAGGATTTTATTCATATTTCTTGATTTTCTTATTGATCAACTTATGAATATATATGGGTTACAATAGAAAAAGGAAAAGAGTCCTATTTTAAAAAGGAAGATCCTAAAGAGTCCTAAATAAACTTCTGATGCTTCACGTTCCAGGCTCGAGGTGAGGCGGACGCTTGGAACTCGACGAGGCTGGCGCCTCACTGGCAGTAACTTCAGCCGAGGTTTGGGCTTGGTGAGGAGGCCGCCTGGCTTGGGCCGAGGCTGGCGCCTCACTCACAGCAGCTTCTTCTTAAGTTCAGCCGAGGTTTGGTCTTGGTGAGGCAGCCGTGTTGGGGTGTTAACCTAACGGTTTATTTATATCCGCAAGCGCACATGCTATTGTAATATAGCGGGTGCAAGTACGGGTCGATCCCACAGAGACAGGGTTTATTTTAGAGATATTTTTGTCTTTAGAATTATAGAAAAGATTGGGGGGAGATGAAGTTTGATTTTTAAAAATAAAAAGAGCATAAATAGAAAATACTTTGATAGAATTCTTATAAAACGAAGCATTCTCGGGATTGGAAATCATACACATAATATTGCTCATCAAATTGTCTTTGTCTTAGAAATATATGCTTTCATTTAAATCAAGGATGGTATGTTAAGCCTACGCTACTTCGGGTTAAGACAGTAGCGTTTGTATTCTTCACTAATTATGTCCTAACTGTTTGAGATTTCCGTTTATGTTACCCCCGTGTGATGATGTGCCCGCCGAAATTTTTCTTTCGAAAAGGTTTAACTTTGAAATTTTTGTTTCTTTGAAAAACTAATCGAAAAAAGACCGGAGTCGCCACGCCATTTTTGTTTTAAGGGCCAAAACTTTGAAAAATGCCCGAGATTAGAGATTTGGGTTCGGAGGTCATGTTACACGCCGGGAAGGACGTTAGTGTGCACCCGGAATGCCTCGTAAAACGAGTCTTCCAAGCTAAAAATCATTTATTTGTGTGTGTGTGTATGTGTGTGTGTGTGTGTTGCTTTGGCCAAAATAATTTTAAACTGAGAAAAGTAAAAATTGGGATTTCTTTTTAAGACTTTAAACTGACCCCATGATTTTTTGGATGATTTTTAGATTGAGATTTGGTACTCAAAAGACCTTTTGAAGTTGAAAAACACTTCTGTCAGAATGAAAAAAGACAGTAGACACCTGATTTTGAAATGGATTCAAGGGCCTTAAAACTTCATAATCTGGAGAAACCCAGAGAATGAAAGTTGTTCCAGACACCTCAAATAAGATCTTTACGAAATAAATTTCCATTTTTGAGAAGATTTGAGGGGTCAAAACCTTCTGGAAATCTCAGATATGAAATCTGGATTTCCAGAAACTGATGAACTGACCTTTGAAAGAAAATTTGAAAAAGGGAGTTTTACTCACGCAAAAAATAAAGTAAAAATATGTCTGGAAAGCTATGGATATTGGCTACAAAAAGTGTTTTTTAGTTAACACCAAATTCCAAGTTTATCTGTGTCCAAAAATTTAGACAATGGACTGGGGTCTTGGAAAAATTGCTACTGGACAGCAACTTCTCAAGAAAGAAAATGTGATTTTAAAGGGGATTTTGCATCCATGCTTGTCCCCATTTCCCTAGGTTTTAATTAGTAGTCACTAGACATTTTAGTGGTGATCTACTTAATCAAACCATCCTTGGGGTACATTAGGACTTAAGCACTTCATTTGCTTGGGAAGGGGAATTTTATCCTTGAAATTCAAGATTTGATGTATGAAAAATGATTTTTAGGGTTTTGAAAATGTGTTTTCTTTGCAAGAAAGTAAGAACACTTTGAAAATAATGTTTATCCTTGTAGAAGATCAACCATGGAGATGAACTTCCATGGTGATCTTCTTGGATCTAGGGCAAGAAGATGAACAAACTACATTTTGTAGTTTGGAAATGCATGCATGGATGAGAGATTTAGGATGAGGAGAGGGAGGTTATACCTATCTTTCTTGTATTGGTGTATGAGGCTTGAATATGAGAGTGTTTGAGTGAGTGTGATTTTGGTTGAATAGTTGAGAAAAAGGTGACAATTCTATGGAATTCTCACTGTTTTCTCCCTATTTTCGCCAAGATGCAGTTGAGAAAATATGTTAATCTCCTCTATTTCTGAGACTGAAGGCCTCAATTTATAGCCCTCTGAAAATTGCAATCATGTCCGCGCGGATATGTCCTTCAGCGTGCACTGTTCATTAAATGCTGCTTCAGGCTTTGGACAAGAGGAATATTTTCAAAAAAAAATCAAATTAAACAGCCAGTTTTTGTTCCAGCAGTTTCTATTTTTGGTTTTCTTTAATTTCTTTTGCTTTTTAGGATTCCTTTCTTGGTTTATCCTTAAATAACAATGCCCACTTTGCCCTTGCTTGGTTAGAAATGTTAGGAATGTTAGGAATTGTTAGAAATGTCATAACTTTCGTTAATTTTCTAACGAAAATACTAACAAGCTCAAATTGGAGCACTTACACCCCGCCCTGTCACAAACGGGCATTCCGACTTATCTCTAGCTGACCATAATTAATAAGAATCCATTAAGAACAAGAGTCAACATACTTTCCATTAAAGGAACATCCCTAGGCTGTGAACCTAGTTTCTTTATATGGTTTCGTCAATCGAGATTCTCCGCTAGGTCCATCTCTCAATTGACTGAATCATACAAATTGGACGTCTCCAAAATGTAAGGCATTTAGAGTTTAACATAAAGAAATTGTTTTAGATGAAGATAGAAGACAATACTTTTCATTTTTAGATGATGAACATATATGCTTTTGAGTTTCTAACCCCAAAAATAAGGGGATTTACTCACTAGCCATCTAGAACATATAAGCAATTAAAGATAAAAGATAAAGTAAGAAGACTTATGATGAAGATAGAAGGCAAATGGCTGAAAATATGCTTCACTTTTATTGCTTTACTCCAAGGTACTTCAAGAACAAATATACGAACTTTGATCTTCAAATATTCTTTGGAAACTGATCTCACAAGTATTATATAATGGAATATCACTCAAATTCTGTTTATATCTCGTCTGTCATGTATGTTAAGACTGATTACAAAGGGTCTTTTTATAAGGGGGAGGGAACTCTTCAAGAAGGTGCTTCCAAAAGGTGCCTTTTAATCTGCAGTCACCACTTTGCACGACCGTGTCAAGGGTTTTGCACGGCCGTGCACCCTTGGCGCTAGAATTGAATTTGAATTGGGAAGACTTGCACGGCCGCTCCGAGACTAGCTGCACGGCCGCTCCGAGGTTGGCACGGCCAGGCCACTTCATTACTCGGCCACTCCATGGATTTGGGGCCAAAGATGGCCTGTCATGGCCTTAAGTGCACGGCCGCTCCGGACTTTGCTGCACGGCCGCTCTTCCTGGGTTTCAGCTTGTGTGTTTGATTTGCTTTGTTGTTCCTCCATGCTTTTGAACCAAAGTGTCCAAGCATCTTATGATCATAAAAAGACTCTAAAAACCTGTCTAAAATGCATAAAACATACCAAAAGCGTAAAATCTAATAAAAAAGAGAAAGTAAGTAAAAAGTACTAAAAATGCTATGAGAAATGATGTTTTTTCCATGTAAATGTATATAAATCTTAGGATAAATGACTATATAATAGTCACTTATCAAACTCCCCCACACTTAAGCTTTTGCTTGTCCCCAAGCAATTTTAAGATGAAAATACGGAGAGGGAAAAAAAGAAAAGAAAAGCGAAAATGATCCCTCAGAAAATAAAGTAGCAAGCCTTTAAATGCTTTTTGGATAATGCCTTCATCTTTCTAGTCATATTTTGTATACCTTTAAAAATTCATTAGGAAGAAGCATTTTGGGATATTTTTAAAGAGATAATTTGTAAGACAATAACCTAATATAGCATATATAGAATTTGATCAAGTAAAGCATGCTTAAAGGATAAATCTTAGATTCATTTCTTGGTAGAAGAGAAGCTTTCACTCTTTAGAGTGATTTTTGAGAAAAATGAATTTATTTCTTTAAAATGTACAAGAGAAAGTATAAACATTTATTCACAAACTAGAAGTTCCCGAAGAATTGCATTGCATTTTTGAATCACAAGAGCGAAAAAATGGATGATGGTAGTGGAAAAATCTCATCAAAGTTTCAACAAATTTATCTTATTTTTGTACGTGTTATATTTTTGCAAAAGACCTTAGTTATTTTTTATCCTTTCAAGTAGGAGACATTGTGGTTGCGAACCCCATGTTCCTAATACCTAGATCAAGAATACTTTTGGATATTACTCCTACCTGGCAAGGAAGCATCGTCGCAGCGAACGCCGTGCCCCGAGTTACTTAGGAAGGTATAGGTTTCTTTTTGCTTTTAAGGCTTGGTGACTAAGTCACTCTTTTTAGCAATAAGATAAAAATGTCTAACTTTGATTTGATTTGTGGAAATGGAAAGCTGGAATTTTGATGAAGAGGTGTGATTCAAGGGATGCAAAACAAAGGGTGCTTCTAATAAGGGAATAAACATTTAATAAAAATAAAAATGTACAATCTTAAAGAAATATTTTCAATATATTTTTCATAAAAATGATCAAGTGTAGATTGCTAAAGATTCCTTCTAATCAAATGTTTTTTCTTGATAAAATCCTATATTTTGCTATACTAACTTATGAGGCTTTCAATTATTTCAAAAAAAATATTCCTATATTTTCCTCCTTATGAATCTCTAAGTTTATAAAAATATGAGAGGAAAGACAAATAGGCATTATTCTAGGGCAAATGGCAAGCATAGAAATAATGATTATGGATCATCATAGGGATTATTACTCTTTTTTTTTTTATATTCTATACATGCATAAAAACGAAAATGCACTAAAAAAGAAAAATTTACACTAGAAAGCAAGTAAAATTAAACTAAAAAGCAAGGAAATTTAAAACTAGAAGGCAAAAATAAAATAAAGATAGAAATACCCCCACACTTGAAATAAACATTGTCCTCAATGTTTCAAGGACAAAGAGTAAAGAGATAAGCATGCGGTGGTAAACAAAATTATGATAAACAGTAATATAATTCATCGATTTACTATTCCGATGATGCTTGTTTAAGGTCATAAGCTCGACCCCTTTCTATCAGTGACAATGGACGGTGAGTGGTATTGTAATGGTCTCTTATCCTTAACAACTCGCCATTCCTTGCCCTTTGGCGTGATTGAGCTCTTATAATTGATGCACATCCGACATTCCGGTGTGCCTTTTTTCTTAGGCCCCCTACCTTTTGATTTTTCAACCTTATTATGCTTTTTAGGGTGCACATTTTTTTCACCACTATGATCTAAGGGCTTTTTAATTAATATTTTTGAGTCCTTGGCTTGTGACTTTTCATCCTTTTTGCTATCATTCTCAGGAGTGTTGACTTCATGGCATGGTTTCTTGAGATTTAAGTCTTTAAATTCGACTTTCTTATTTCCAATGTTTAGAGAAAGAGTGCCATTCTTTACATCTATTACTGCACCAGCGGTGGCAAGAAAAGGTCTTCCTAGAATGATTGGAATTTGATGATCTTCCTCCATCTCAAGGACTACAAAGTCGACCGGAATGATTAATTTCCCGATTTGACAAGGGACATCTTCCATAATACCCATTGGGTATTTAATGGAGCGATCCGCTAGTTGGAGAGAAATAGTGGTGGGTTTCATTTCCCCCACACCTAGTTTCTTACCGACCGAAAGCGGGATGAGGCTCACACTTGCCCCAAGATCTAACAAAGCATTATCAACATTGTATTTACCTATTTTGCAAGGAATAGAGAATGTGCCGGAATCTTTTAATTTAGGAGGAAGTTCTCGTTGTAAAATGACACTTACTTCTTCTGTCAAAGCGACAGTCTTATGCTCCTCAAGTTTTCTCTTATTTGCAAGAATATCCTTTAAGAACTTAGCATAGGACGGCATTTGTTGAAGGGCATCGGTAAAAGTTATGTTGATGTAAATAGACTTTAAGACTTCTAAAAATTTTGCAAATTGTTTGTCAAGTTTGGCTCTTACCAACCTTTGGGGGTATGGTATTGGAGGGTCAAAATTTCTAGAATTCTTAGGGGATTCTGTCCCCTTTTCAACATCTTCATTAGTCTCAACCATCGGTGGGGTTGGACTAACTTTCTCTTTACTTGGTTTGATAATTTCCTTAGGAAGGGGATCTAAAATTTCTTTTCCACTCCTAATTTCTACCGCACTAACATGCTCGTCGGGCCTTTGCGATTGACCGGGAAAACTCCCTTGTGGTCTATGCGAGGTGCCGGCTTGTTGAGCTTGTTGATTTTCAAGCATTCTATTGTGGGCGGCTAAATTATCAAATCTAGCATTTAACGACTTAATGGATTCCCTTAACTCATTATTGGTCTTTTCTTGTTCGTTTTTACTTTCAATAATAAAATCCATAATAAGATCCAATTTAGACTTAGGGGGAGGGAAAGCACTAGAATTGCCATTGAAATTCTTTTTTGTGAATCCCGGTGGTTGTGTAGAAAGTTGTGGGTTTAAAATATTGTTATTCTTATTGGAAAAATTTGGGTGATTTCTCCACTCGGGATTGTATGTGTTTGAATACATACCACCATTTTCCCCATAAGAATTAACAAAATTCACTTGATCACTAGAAGTAGTGTCAAGCAATTCGCAACATTCTGTACTATGTGAGTTTGACCCACATTGTTCAAAAACAACATTAATGTTGGCCACGGAATTTACATTAAAGTTTTCAAACTTTTTAAGAAGCATATCAACTTTAGAAGACAAGGTAGTAATGACATCAATATTGTACTTACCTGGAATCCCTTGCCGTTGTTCCCTCTCATTGAACCATTGATAGTGATTCAGGGCTATGTTCTCTATCAAGTCATATGCTTCATCCACCGTCTTATTCATTAGTGCACCTCCTGCGGCAGCATCACTTGTCTCCCTTGTTCTATATGTGAGACCATTATAGAAAGTGTGCACAATTAACCACTTTTCAAGCCCGTGGTGAGGGCACATCCTTAGGAGCTCTTTGAATCGCTCCCAAGCGTCATACAGTGATTCGCTTCCTGTTTGGCTAAAATTTGTAATCTTCGTTCGAATTTGAGCGGTCTTGCTCGGAGGGAAGAAACGTCCAAGGAATGCTTCTTGAATTTGGTCCCAAGTTGTAAAAGAGTTGGGTGGGACTGAATTTAACCACTGTTTCGCCTTATCCTTAAGAGAGAAAGGAAAAAAGGCGCATCTGAATCGCTTCCGGGGTAACATTCTGAATACGTGTGGTATCACAATATTCAAGGAATGTTTGGATGTGGAGATGGGGATCTTCGAAAGCAGTGCCGCTATATTGGTTATTCATAACCATAAGCAAAAGTCGCGGCTTTATCTCAAAGTGTGCCGCTTCGGCATTCGGCACAACGATAGGGGATCTAGTTCTCGGGGTACTTGGATTTACGAAGTCCCGTAGGGTCCTAGCCGGTGTTTGCGGTTCTTCTTCCGCCATATGTTTCTTTAAGGTCTCTTTAAATCTTCTTAGTCTCTCGTGAAAGCTTCTTTCGGGTTCTGGATCAAAATTTTCAAAGAATGTCCGAGCCCGTTTCATACACTAAGAGAAAAACACTTAGAGAAAGATTAAACGCAACAATTTATCGGAAGTAAAGAGCAAAACAATATAAAACAGAAATAGGGTTTATTTTAGAGATATTTTTGTCTTTAGAATTATAGAAAAGATTGGGGTGTTAACCTAACGGTTTATTTATATCCGCAAGCGCACGGGCTATTGTAATATAGCGGGTGCAAGTACGGGTCGATCCCACAGAGACAGGGTTTATTTTAGAGATATTTTTGTCTTTAGAATTATAGAAAAGATTGGGGGGAGATGAAATTTGATTTTTGAAAATAAAAAGAGCATAAACAGAAAATACTTTCATAGAATTTTTATAAAACGAAGCATTCTCGGGATTGGAAATCATACACATAATATTGCTCATCAAATTGTCTTTGTCTTAGAAATATATGTTTTCATTTAAATCAAGGATGGTATGTTAAGCCTACGCTACTTCGGGTTAAGACAGTAGCGTTTATATTCTTCACTAATTATGTCCTAACTGTTTGAGATTTCTGTTTATGTTACCCCCGCCCTGTCACAAACGGGCATTCCGGCTTATCTCTAGCTGACCATAATTAATAAGAATCCATTAAGAACAAGGGTCAACATACTTTCCATTAAAGAAACATCCCTAGGCCGTTGAACTACTTTCGTGATCAATGGAACCTAGTTTCTTTATATGGTTCCGTCAATCGAGATTCTCCGCTAGGTCCATCTCTCAATTGACTGAATCATACAAATTAGACGTCTCCAAAATGTAAGGCATTTAGAGTTTAACATAAAGAAATTGTTTTAGATGAAGATAGAAGACAAGACTTTTCATTTTTTGATGATGAACATATATGCTTTTGAGTTTCCAACCCCAAGAATAAGGGGGATTTACTCACTAGCCATCTAGAACATATAAGCAATTAAAGATAAAAGATAAAGTAAGAAGACTTATGATGAAGATAGAAGGCAAATGGCTGAAAATATGCTTCACTTTTATTGCTTTACTCCAAGGTACTTCAAGAACAAATATACGAACTTTGATCTTCAAATATTCTTTGGAAACTGATCTCACAAGTATTATATAATGGAATATCACTCAAATTTTGTATATATCTCGTCTGTCATGTATGTTAAGACTGATTACAAAGGGTCTTTTTATAAGGGGGAGGAAACTCTTCAAGAAGGTGCTTCCAAAAGGTGCCTTTTAATCTGCAGTCACCACTTTGCACGGCCGTGTCAAGGGTTTTGCACGGCCGTGCACCCTTGGTGCCAGAATTGAATTTGAATTGGGAAGACTTGCACGGCTGCTCCGAGACTAGCTGCACGGTCGCTCCGAGGTTGGCACGGCCAGGCCACTTCATTGCTCGGCCACTCCATGGATTTGGGGCCAAAGATGGCCTGTCATAGCCTTAAGTGCACGGCCGCTCCGGACTTTGCTGCACGGCCGCTCCTCCTGGGTTTCAGCTTGTGTGTTTGATTTGCTTTGTTGTTCCTCCATGCTTTTGAACCAAAGTGTCCAAGCATCTTATTGATCATAAAAAGACTCTAAAAACCTGTCTAAAATGCATAAAACATACCAAAAGCGTAAAATCTAATAAAATAGAGAAAGTAAGTAAAAAGTACTAAAAATGCTATGAGAAATGATGTTTTGTCCATGTAAATGTATATAAATCTTAGGATAAATGACTATATAATAGTCACTTATCAGGCCGCCTGGCTTGGGCCGAGGCTGGCGCCTCACTCACAGCAGCTTCTTCTTCACACCCTCCCTCATGTTGAGCATGGGGATTAAGAATGCCCAACTTGCTAATGAGAAAATCAAATTTTTGCTTTCCAAGTGCTTTAATAAAAATATTCGCCAACTGTGTTTTGGTAGGAACATAGGAAGGAGAGATAAGGCCATCAGAAATAACATCACGAACAAAGTGGCAATCTATTTCAATGTGCTTTGTTCGTTCATGAAATACAAGATTTTTAGCAATATGTACAGTCGGTGGCTATCACAAAAGATATTAATCGCCTTGGGATGATGAACACCTAAGCTTAATTCACAAGTAAGGGCCGCCATAGAACGGTATTCGTCCTGGGCAGAGGAACGAGACACAGTAGATTGTTTCTTCGTCTTCCAAGATATAGGGGAATGACCAAGAAACACAAGCCACCTGGAAAGAGAGCGTCTAGTAACTGGACAAGCTGCCTAGTCCGAGTCACACCATCCCTGTAGCGTGAGCTCACTATCAGCCCGAAGTAGAATACGCTGACCAGGTGTGCTTTTGAGATAACGTACAACCCTTAATGCTGCATCCCAATGTTCCTTGCGAGGTTCCTTCATAAATTGAGATAGAATATGCACAAAATATGACAAATCTGGTCGGGTGACTGCTAAGTAAATGAGACGGCCAACCAACCGTCTATAGCGTTCTGGGTCATCCAAAAGATCACCCGTGGCAAGACCAAGTTTATGCTTTGGTTCAATAGGAAAGACGGATGGCTTTGTGTAACGATGTGTTGCCTTTTTCGCGGGAAAAATTCGATTTTTGCGTTTCTTTGAAAAACCAAATAAAACCGGAAAAAACGGAGTCGCCACGCCATTTTAATTTTGAAGGGCAAAACTTTGAAAAAAGCCCGAGATCAGAGATTTAGGTTCGGAGGTCATGTTACGCGTCGGGAAGGACGTTAGTGTGCACCCGACGCGCCTCGTAAAAACGAGTCTTCCAAGCTGAAAATCATTTGTGTGTGTGTGTGTGTGTGTGTTTTGGCCAAAATAAGTTGTAACTGGAAAAAGTAAAAATTGGGATGTCTTTTAAGACTTTAAACTGATCCCATGATTTTTGGAGAATTTTTGGTTTGAGATTTGGTACTCAAAAAACCTTTTGAAGTTGAGAAGTCACTTCTGCCAGAAGGAAATGGCAGCAGACACCTGATTTTGAAATGGATTCAAGGGTCCTAAAACTTCATAATCTGGATGAACTCAGAGAATGAAAGTTTCTCTAGACTCCTTGAATAAACTTTGTGTGAAAGAAATTTCCATTTTGGAGAAGATTTGAGGGGTCAAAACCTTCTGGAAACCTCAGATATGAGATCTGGATTCCCAGAAGCTGATGAACTAGCCTCTGAAAGAAAAATTGAAAAGTGGAGTTTTACTCACCCAAAAAATAAGGTAAAAATATGTCTGGAAAGCTCTGGATATTGGCTACAAAAAGTGTTTTGTAGTCAACACCAAATTCCAAGTTCATCTGTGTCCAAAAATTAAGACCATGGACTGAGGTCTGAGAAAATTGCTACTGGACAGCAACTTCTCAAGAAAGAAAATATGATTTTAAGGGGGGTTTTGCATCCATGCTTGTCCCCATTTCCCTAGGTTTTGGTTAGTGATCACTAGACATTTTAGTGGTGAATCAACTATACCAAACCATCCTTGGGGTACATTAGGACTAAGCATTTCATTTGCTTGGGGAGGGGGATTTTACCCTTTGAAATCAAGATTTAGTGCTTGAAAATGGTTTTTTAGGGTTTTGAAAGTGCATTTTTGCAAGTAAGAAAGAAAAGCTTTGAAAATAATGTTGATCTTTGTAGAAGATCATCCATGGAGATGGTCTTCCATGGTGATCTTCTTAGATCTAGAGAAAAAGATGAAAGAACTACATTTTGTAGTTTGAAGATGCATGCATGGATGAGATTTAGGGTTAGGAAGAGGAGGGTTTACCAATCTTCCTTGTGTTCTTGAGTGTTTGGCTTGAGTGTATGAGTGTTTAGGGCTTTAATATGAGAGTGAGTGGATGAGTATGAGTTGGGAAAGATTGGAAAGAAAAAGGTGACAATTCTTGAGAATTCTCACTGTTTTCTCTCTATATTTCGCCAGAACTTCGTTGCTATTGTGTTCTTCCCTTTTTATTTTTGTGACTGGAGGGCTCAATTTATAGCCCTCTGAAAGTTACATACTTGTCCGCGCGGATAGGATCAGGCAGCGTGCACTGTTCATTAAATGCAGCTTCAGCTTTGGACAAGAAGAATAATCTTTTTCAAAATTCAAATTGACCAGCCAGTTTTTGTTTCCAGCTTTGCTATATTTGGTTTTCTTCATTTGTTTTTCTCTTTTGAGATTCTTTTTAAGGTTTAACCTTAAATAACAATGCCCATTTTACCCTCACTTTGTTAGGAATGTTAGGATAGTTAGGAATTGTTAGAAATGTTATAACTTCCGTTAATTTTCTAACGAAAATTCTAACAAGCTCAAATTGGAGCACTTACAGTAGCCCCTCGACGACGGCGCTTTCGAAGGAAGCGGGGTCGTCGATAAGAGTAATGCTCCATATTTGGCAGGATGATCGAGTGATCGGGTGGCTGAACCTAGCGATAGGCTACCTACGTATCCCGAATGGGAATCAAGCCAGTCGTAGTTCGGGTCTTTGACCACAGAGATGATGGCGTTTTAGGTGCCTCGAACACGATGAGCGAGTTCTACGGATCGTTCTTTGGAAAGAAACTTTCTTTGGGGATAAGAGATGACCATTTTTGGTCGATGGCTATCCGCTCTGCCGCGGGATAGGAATGACCATTTTCGGTCTGACGGGTATCCGCTCTGCTGGGGATAGGAATGACCATTTTCGGTCTCTGCTGGGGATGATTGCGATTTATCGCTTTCTAGTGATAGCGTCTTAGGTGCCTCGAACCTTGAAGATGGCGTTTTAGGTGCCTCGAACCTTGGAGATGGCGTTTTAGGTGCCTCGAACCTTGAAGATGGCGTTTTAGGTGCCTCGAACCTTGATGATGGTGGCTTTTTAGGCGCCTCGGACCTTAATGATGATGGCTTTTTAGGCGCCTCGGACCTTGATGATGATGGCTTTTTAGGCGCCTCGGACCTTAATTTGAAATGGCCTTTCGGTGGACTTTGTCTGCTGCCGAAGGAAAGGGTGACCGTTTTGGTCGGGGGGCTGGACCTAATGATAGGCTACCTACGTATCCCTAGTGGGAATCAAGCCCTTTCGTAGTTCGAGTACTACTCGAGATTCCGTTGGCTTTTGGGATTCCGTTAACTTTGCTGGGGATTTTCGTTAGCCTTTGCTGGGGAAGATCAGACGTATTTGTCTGGGAAATCGGTCTTACGTTTGACTGCCGGGGGTAATTTTGATGAAAGATACGGGATCTCGTTATCTTTCTCGGGGCACTCGGTCTTACGTTTGACTGCCGGGGGTAATTTTGATGAAAGATACGGGATCTCGTTATCTTTCTCGGGGCACTCGGTCTTACGTTTCTTGCCGGGGTAATTTTGATGAAAGATACGGGATCTCGTTATCTTTCTCGGGTCACTCGGTCTTACGTTTTTCTTAGGGGTAATTTTGATGAAAGATACGGGATCTCGCTATCTTTCTCGAGGCACTCGGTCTTACGTTTTCTTGCTTAGGGGTAATTTTGATGAAAGATACGGGATCTCGTTATCTTTCTCGGGGCACTCGGTCTTACGTTTCTTGCAGGGGTGATTTTGATGAAAGATACGGGATCCGTTATCTTTCTCGGGACACTCGGTCTTACGTTTCTTTGCTAGGGGTAATTTTGATGAAAGATACGGGATCTCGTTATCTTTCTCGGGGCACTCGGTCTTACGTTTTTCTTTGCGGGGTGATTTTGATGAAAGATATGGGATCCGTTATCTTTCTCGGGACACTCGGTCTTACGTTTTTTCTTGCCGGGGTAATTTTGATGAAAGATACGGGATCTCGTTATCTTTCTCGAGGCACTCGGTCTTACGTTTGACTGCCGGGGGTAATTTTGATGAAAGATACGGGATCTCGTTATCTTTCTCGGGTCACTCGGTCTTACGTTTGACTGCCGGGGTCAATTTTGATGAAAGATATGGGATCTCGTTATCTTTCTCGAGGAAATCGGTCTTACGTTTGACTGCCGGGGAAGATTTTGATGAAAGATACGGGATCTCGTTATCTTTCCCGAGGCACTCGGTCTTACGTTTGACTGCCGGGGATGATTTTGATGAAAGATACGGGATTCCGTTATCTTTCTCGAGGAAATCGGTCTTACGTTTGACTGCCGGGGAAGATTTTGATGAAAGATACGGGATCCGTTATCTTTCTCGGGGCACTCGGTCTTACGTTTGACTGCCGGGGGTAATTTTGATGAAAGATACGGGATCTCGTTATCTTTCTCGGGGCACTCGGTCTTACGTTTGACTGCCGGGAAATATTTTCTTGACAAGGGGCTGACTTTGGTTATCTTTGGTTAACTTTGTCAAGTTGGGGATTGAATTGCAGAGTCCTGAAATTTTAAGGGGCAAAAGGGTCATTTTGACCCTTGCAATCTCATCCGCGCGGATAGGGATGGAAAGTCAGGGGTATTAATTAGGGCCAACGCCCTTCTCCTTCCCCATTCAGTTTTGTGAAACTGTCGAGAGCAGAGAGAGAGAAGCCGAGGAGAACAGCCATTTTTGGCCTAGGAGCTTCAAAATTCGTCCGTTTTCTTCAATTTTTCAAGCAATGGAACACGGGGAAGGCGCTTTTCAAGGCCAAGGACGTGGTCCCATAGCGGAGAGGCGATTGGAGCTCGTCCGGATGAGGAGGCATTACAATCTTTCGCAATCGGTTGCGGAGGAGCATTACCCCGATGCTTGGCAACATTGGGCTTCGGATCCGCATCTCCGAACGGTATATTTCGAATCCTCTTGATCCTCTTGTCGATTTCTTGTTTGAAATTTTTGGATGATTTTTGAATTTTTTTTTTTTGAATATTGAATATTGCAATGTTGCAATGAATTTGTGAGTGTCCCAAAAATGTGCCTTTTGCTTGGGAAAAGAATTGGCATTTTCGCCACATTTTTTTTTTGTTTGAAAATTACATGTGAAAATTCGAAGAATTGTGATTTTTTTTTTTTGAAATTGAATTTTGATATTGATGAATGATGATGCAATGCATGCATTTTGTTTGGAAAGAATGGGCATTTTGCCAATATGAGATGTATGTATGTTTAGGATTTTTTTTTTTTGAAAAGTGGGACGGATTTTTCCTCCCGTTGTATGTAAGATGGATGATATGCATGTATGCATTTTTTTTTTTGAAAATGGGACGGAGTTTTTACTTCCGTAGGAATGCATCCTCTTTTTTTTTTTGATGAATGCATTGGGACTTGCAAATTGTTTTCTTTCATGCGAGAAAAATGGGGCTATGCTCATTGTATCTTTGTTATCTTTGTCGAATTTTTTTTTTTTTAATGTAAATGCAAAGGCAATCTTTTGACATTTTCTCTCTTTTTTTTTTACGGGCGGAAACCGTTTTGTGACGGAGCAGCGAACAAGATGAAGACTCGAGGATCGGTGGAGTACGTGATTGATTTGTGGGATCGGCTTCCGGATGCGGGCCGAGGAGCTTTGCCGAGTCAGGACAGATTGTTGTCGAGGCGGGGCTCTGGGAGTTCGTCGAGTGCTTGAGGGGGCTGGTCAAGTTCCCTAAGAGCAAGGGCTTGATGTTCGCTCTAGCGCAGCATTGGTGGGATGCGACCCACACCTTCCACTTCTTCTGGGGCGAGGCTACGGTTACGCCCTCCGACTATGCTGCGATCACGGGCCTGTCCTTTAATGGACGCAGCATTGAGTGGCGAGATGGCTACAGCGATGCCGTCTGCGAGCTCTTCGGGATTTTCCCTATTCCCAAAAAGGGGATGGGGATGGAGTATGCCGTGGTCTACGGCAAGATCGTGGAGACCATAGCGAGCTATGAGGCCGGGAGGATAGGTTTAGCGCCGAGCGGTGCTAGAGTCCTTCCTCCGGTTTACCTTTTGAGCACGCTCTTTGGGCATGCTGAGGGACGGCGATCTTTGCCTTCTTGAGGTCCTTGGAGGACATGGAGACGGTTGGAGATATTTCTGGGGGAGGCCGGGCCGGGCCGAGCCGTACTTCGCTCTTGATAGATACGGCCAGGAAGAGGCTGTGAGCTCCTGTCTTGCTTCGAGTTTGCTCGGAGGTATAAGCTCTCTTTTTGCTTTCCCTCTTTCCTTTGAGCACGCACTTTTATTTGCACCGGATTGATTGGATTTTTACCTTTCGCGAGGTATGGGCGTTGGAGTTTTTCCACGTCACGGTGTGGAGGCGGCTGAGGCGTACGTCGGGCGTATCCGGCCATGCGATCTTGGTCCAAGCCTGCCCGGGAAAAGATAAGCTCCGGGGCGTATGACTCTCAGTGCACGCGGATTGCCTTCCTTTGACGGAGGCCGAGACGGATGAGGGGATGATATTCTTCCCCCAGGATCGCTTTGAGGTAGCGCGGTGAAGGGCGCCGAGATACGGGCCGGTGCGGCGGAGGATTTTGAGGGGCACGACTTGCGACGTCTACTATGCGGGAGAGAGGGTGACGCGCCGGACATGGCGTGAACTCGCCTTTGAGGACACCGGTGGAGCCTCCCGCCGATATGATGCACCGAGCGATCGGTCCGTGACTGGGATGATTACAGAAGCGAGGCCGGCACTTCTCGGACTTCGTGGCGATCGAGCCATATGCGACGTTCGTCTTGAGGAGGCCGAGGATGCCTCGGGTTTTGGAGAGGAGGGGCTTGGGATCCCGCGGTACCCTCGGACGGATTTTTCTTACATCCGGGATGGGGTCCGATTGAGGGTGAGATCCCTCTCGAGCGGCTTCCACGAGCTTTCCGGCCTCGTCCGGGTATGAAGGTATGGCTTCACCTTTTCCCCTTCTTTTCTTTCTTTTGTTTCATCATCTCTAGCATCACTTTTTTTTTGACGCTTTTGCTTTTGTGCGGTTTTCGGAGGTGGTCGTCGAGACACCGACGAAGCAAGTGATCGGAGCCAAGAGGTTCATACGGAGGATGGTTGCTTGCGGGCGCCTCGAGGCTAGGGCGAGGAGACCACGGCCGGCACCTGTCCGACGGGAGGCTTCTCCTATTCCCTCGGCGCCTTCTTCCGAGACCCCTCTTTCTCCTCTCATTGATCACCGCGCGGCCTTTGCCTTCGGATCACGTCATTCTTGGGGATCCGTACGGGCGGGGACACGTGCTGGCGGCATGGTGGTTCGTCTCCGTATGTTCGGGAGTCGGACGCCTTCACCTTCGGATTCGATTTCTTCGGGGATGCAGGTTTACCCTATCGAGTGTGCCGGTTGGTCCCGACGAGCCTCTTTGCGGAGATGAGGACGATTACGAGCCCGAGACTTTCGGGGCTCCTGACGAGGCGGGCTGAGTCGCAAGAGGGCGGGGAGACATCGGGCGCTGGAGACTCCGATTGATTTTTTATTATTATTTTTTTTTAGATTTAGATTTGTACAGATCATGCACATTTTTTTTTTTGGATGTAATAATTTAGGATTTTATTTATGTTTGTTTGTTTTTTTTTTATGCACACTCTCTTTTTTTTTTTGGAATGTAATAATTTAGGATTTTATTTTATGAATGCAATGCAATATGAATGCAGGGTTGCACCAACTAGGTTAGAAACCCGAAAAGGGCGGCCTAGATAAAAAACAGGGTTGCACCAAAAAAAAAACAAAAACAAAAAAAAAAACAAAAAAGAGTTCACCAGGTTGAACTACGAAGACCTGAGCTCCTCAAAATGAGGGGAACGTAGGCAGCCGGAAACGGTTCGGTCTAAAGCACAAATAAAAGCCATACTTTGGCATCAATACAATTGATCAGACCATGAAAGCGTCTCGAAAAAACTCTAAAGCAATTCAAATATTCATTACAAGTTAAAAGCTCTTTGATGAGTCTAAGCCCGATTCATTCCTACAACTGGCAACCTGCTAAAAGAAAACTAAGATACATAATCAAACTAATGTGTCTGTCATGGCAAGAAAGGGATACTTGGAAACCTCAGAGTCACTCCAAGCCACTCGTACTGGCCTCTCCCTTCTTCTTCCCCCTCCGAGTCTTTCTCTTCAGAACCGGAAAAATGTCGGTATTCCTCCTACCAAGCTCGTATAGGAACGGGTCTATCAAACCGGCCTCTGTCGGGGCCTTAGTAGCCCTAGCGTCATCCCTCATCTCCTGTAACCTAGGCGGTAACATAGGAGCCCTCCTCTCCTGTCTCTTGACGTAAGCCTCGTAATCGGTCACGGCGTCTCCCCTCTGTCATGAGGATTGGCCCTCGCCTCGGCCCTCCTCCTCTCGAAAGCAGTCGGGTCCTCCGCACCCATAATGGCCTCACGCCGCCTCAAAATAGCCACCACGAGTCCCTCCCGGATGCCTCTCATACCAATCCAGTACCAAGTGGTCGGGAACACCGGTCTCGGACGCCGAGAATAACCCGAGGAGGAAAGGCATCATACCTCCATGCTCGGGAAAGAAATGGAAACACCGAGGGATCATCCATGGAAACAGAGCCACAACCACGATGGCTACATCATCAAAGCCCTCCAAAGGAACTGCTCCAAGCCAAAGCGCCTAAGGACCAGAGCCGGAATGTAGAAACCGGACCGAGAAAGCCCCGGAAGCATAACCACATGGGACCCGTCTGAAGCACTCTGCGAGTCTCCACCCGCCAATGAGGCACCAACCATCGATATCTTCGGTCCGGCGACCCGCCATCCAACGTGCCCACGAGCCCCGATCATCAAAGTCTACATCGACACCTCTCCTGGCAAAAGTCCAAGGCACGATCATATCGTAGGTTTCCCGAAGAACCCCCAAACGCTCCATCGGCCACGGGGTCAAGAGAAACGGGCTGCCCCGTGCATGTACCGCCGTCCGGTAGCTAATCTGTCGAGAGCATGAAAAGTCTCCCCAAGAATCAAAGGAACGACATCTACGCCATGCGACAATGAACGACAACATCCAACAGAGATCGATGGCAAATCCCGAAGGAATAGACCATGAACAAAGTGCCGAACATGCAAAGTGCAAAGGCATCCCAATAGGCGTCATCCACCAAGCCTAAGCCCCTAAATCTGTCGGGAAGACCGGAAATATCAAAATGGTCGGGACCGCGGATCATGCCTCGTGCTTCCTCCGGGGAAAGATGAAGAAGGTTACACAACTTGTCAACAAAAGAAGCTCCTCCGGACAAAGGAATTGCTATCTCCTCCACCTCCGGACCTCCAAGCAAGGCCCGAAATTCTTCCACAGTCGGAACAATCTCGTTGAAGGAAAGGCAAAAGACATGCCTTCTAGTATCCCAAAACGAAGAAGAAGCCCTTAAGAGGTCATAATCCGGAACCAATTCTTTGAGAGACCACAAGCATCGTACCTTGTACCGTTCTTCAAAGAAAGACCTTCTCTCATGCATAATTTTCCGGGACCAATCCTTGAACTTGTTGAAAAATGACATTTGGGACTCTTGGGACAATTTTGAGGGAGCTTTTCTAAGGCTTTCCATGGTTTTTTCTCTTCCTCCCGAAAATGGCTGTTTGGGTGGAGGTTGAAGAAGATATTTGAATTTGAAATAAAGCAAGACCAGGTCGAACCGTAATTAAAGGACAATGTCGAGATCTTTGTCCCCATCCGCGCGGATACGTTTGCTCCCCATCGAGAAAAATGCACGCAATCAAGCTACTACACCAAAAGGGGAATATTCCGTCCCGGTTGCTCGAAACTTGTGCAAAAAACCTCCCCAAACCAGTCCATATACCAAACACCCTTGCAAAAAAAAAAAAAACCAAGGCTCATGCAACACTGCATTCATATTGCATTGCATTCATAAAATAAAATCCTAAATTATTACATTCAAAAAAAAAAGAGGAGAGTGTACAAAAAAAAACAACAAACAAACATAAATAAAATCCTAAATTATTACATCAAAAAAAAAAAATAAAAATGTGCATGATCTGTACAAATCTAAATCTAAAAAAAAATAAATAATAAAAAATCAATCGGAGTCTCCAGCGCCCGATGTCTCCCCCCGGCCCCTCTTGCGACTCGGGCCCGCCTCGTCAGGAGCCCTGAAAGTCTCGGGCTCAGAATCGTCCTCATCTCCAGAAAGAGGCTCGTCGGGACCAACCGGCACACTCTGATAGGGTAAACCCAGATCCCTGAAGAAATCGAATCCGAAGGTGAAGGCGTCCGACTCCTGAACATACGGAGACGAACCACCATGCCGCCAGACGTGTCCCTGCCCGTACGGATCCCCAAGAATGACGTGATCCGAAGGCAGTGCCGCGCGGTGATCAATGAGAGGAGAAAGAGGGGTCTCGGAAGAAGTCTCCGAGGGAATAGGAGAAGCCTCCCGTCGGACAGGTGCCGGCCGTGGTCTCCTCGCCCTAGCACGAGGCGCCCGCAAGCAACCATCCTCCGTATGAACCTCTTGGCTCCGATCACTTGCTTCGTCAGTGTCTCGACGACCACCTCCGAAAACTGCACAAAAGCAAAAGCGTCAAAAAAAAAAAAGAAGTGATGCTAGAGATGATGAAACAAAAGAAAGAAAAGAAGGGGAAAAGGTGAAGCCATACCTTCATACCGGACGAGGCCGGAAAGCTCGTGGAAGCCGCTCGGGTGAGGGATCTGCACCCTCAATCGGACCCCATCCCTGGATGTAAGAAAAATCCGTCCGAGGGTACCGCGGGATCCCAAGCCCCTCCCTCTCCAAAACACGAGGCATCCTCGGCCTCCTCAAGACGAACGTCGCATATGGCTCGATCGCCACGTAGTCCGAGAAGTGCTGGCCTGCTCGGTAATCATCACAGGTCACGGACCGATCGATCGGGTGCATCATATCGGCGGAAGGCTCCACCGGTGTCCTCAAAGGCGAGTTCACGCCATGCGCGCGTCACCCTCTCTCCCGGATAGTAGACGTCGCAAGTCGGGCCCCTCAAAATCCTCCGCCTTTGTCCGGATCTCGGCGCCCTTGGTGCGCTACCTCAAAGCGATCCCAAGGGAAGAATATCATCCCCTCATCCGTCTCGGCCTCCGTCAAAGGAAGGCAATCCGCGTACTGAGAGTCGTACGCCCCCTGGAGCTTATCTTTTCCCGGGCGAGGCTTGGACCAAGGCTGCATGGCCGGATACGCCCGACGTACGCCTCAGGCTGCCTCCACACCGTGACGTGGAAAAACTCCAACGCCCATACCTGCGAAAGGTAAAAATCCAATCAATCCAGTGCAAATAAAAGTGCGTGCTCAAAGGAAACAGGGAAAGCAAAAAGAGAGCTTATACCTCCAGAGCAAACTCGAAGCAAGTATCGGAGGAGCTCACGGCCTTGGTGTATCTATCAAGAGCGAAGTACGGCTCGGCCCGGCCGGCCTCCCCCGGGAAATATCTCCAACCGTCTCCATGTCCTCCAAGGACCTCGGCAAGGCAAAGGCTGCCGTCCCCTCGGCATGCCCAAAGAGCGTGCTCGAAAAGGTAAACCGGAGGAAGGACCTAGCAATGCGCTCGGCGCTAAACCTATCCTCCCCAGCCTCGTAACTCGCGATGGTCTCCACAATCTTACCGAAGACCACGGCATACTCCATCCCCATCCCCTTTTTGGGAATAGGGGAAAATCCAAGAAGAGCACAACGGATCGGCATCGCTGTAGCCATCTCTCCACTCAATGCTGCGTCCATTGAAGGACAGACCCGTGATCGCAGCATAGTCAGAAGGCGTAACAGTCGCCTCGCCCCAGAAGAAGTGGAATGTGTGGGTCGCATCCCACCAATGCTGCGCTAGAGCGAACATCAAGCCCTTGCACTTAGGGAACTTGACCAGTCCCCTCAAGCACTCGACGAACTCCCAGAGCCCCGTCTCGACAACAATCTGTCTCGGACTCGGCAAAGCTCCTCGGCCCGCATCCGGAAGCCGATCCCACAAGTCAATCACAGACTCCACCGATCCTCGAGTCTTCATCTTGTTCAGTTGCTCCGTCACAAAACGGTTTCCGCCCTGTAAAAAAAAAAGAGAGAAAATGTCAAAAGATTGCCTTTGCATTTACATTAAAAAAAAAAAAATTCGACAGCATAACAGCATACAATGAGCATAGCCCCATTTTTCTCGCATGAAAGAAAACAATTTGCAAGTCCCAATGCATTCATCAAAAAAAAAAAGAGGATGCATTCCTACGGAAGTAAAAACTCCGTCCCATTTTCAAAAAAAAATGCATACATGCATATCATCCATCTTACATACAACGGGAGGAAAAATCCGTCCCACTTTTCAAAAAAAAAAAATCCTAAACATACATACATCTCATATTGGCAAAATGCCCATTCTTTCCAAACAAAATGCATGCATTGCATCATCATTCATCAATATCAAAATTCAATTTCAAAAAAAAATCATCATCAAGAACATGCAATATTCAATTCCAAAAAAAATCACAATTCTTCGAATTTTCACATGAAATTTTCGAATTAAAAAAAAAAATGTGGCAAAAATGCCAATTCTTTTTCCCAAGCAAAATGCACATTTTTGGGACACTCACAAATTCATTGCAACATTGCATATCATCAATATCAATATTCAATATTCAAAAAAAAATTCAAAAAATCATCCAAAAATTTCAAACAAGAAATCGACAAGAGGATCAAGAGGATTCGAAGTATACCGTTCGGAGATGCGGATCCGAAGCCCAATGTTGCCAAGCATCGGGGTAATGCTCCTCCGCAACCGATTGCGAAAGATTGTAATGCCTCCTCATCCGGACGAGCTCCAATCGCCTCTCCGCTATGGGACCACGTCCTTGGCCTTGAAAAGCGCCTTCCCCGTGTTCCATTGCTTGAAAAATCGAAGAAAACGGACGAATTTTGAAGCTCCTAGGCCAAAAATGGCTGTTCTCCTCGGCTCCTCTCTCTCTGCTCTCGACAGTTTCAAAAAAAACTGAATGGGGAAGGAGAAGGGCGTTGGCCCTAATTAATACCCCTGACTTTCCATCCGTATCCGCGCGGATGAGATTGCAAGGGTCAAAATGACCCTTTTGCCCCTTAAAATTTCAGGACTCTGCAATTCAATCCCCAACTTGACAAAGTTAACCAAAGTTAACCAAAGTCAGCCCCTTGTCAAGAAAATATTTCCCGGCAGTAAAACGTAAGACCGAGTGCCCCGAGAAAGATAACGGATCCCGTATCTTTCATCAAAATCATTCCGGCGGAAACGTAAGACCGAGTGCCCGAGAAAGATAACGGATCCCGTATCTTTCATCAAAATCATACCGGCGGTAAACGTAAGACCGAGTGCCCCGAGAAAGATAACGAGATCCCGTATCTTTCATCAAAATCATCCCCCGGCAGTCAAACGTAAGACCGAGTGCCCCGAGAAAGATAACGAGATCCCGTATCTTTCATCAAAATCATTTCCGGCAGTCAAACGTAAGACCGAGTGCCCCGAGAAAGATAACGAGATCCCGTATCTTTCATCAAAATTACCCCCGGCAGTAAAACGTAAGACCGAGTGCCCCGAGAAAGATAACGAGATCCCGTATCTTTCATCAAAATCATCCCCCGGCAGTCAAACGTAAGACCGAGTGCCCCGAGAAAGATAACGAGATCCCGTATCTTTCATCAAAATCTTCACCGGCAGTAAAACGTAAGACCGAGTGCCCCGAGAAAGATAACGAGATCCCGTATCTTTCATCAAAATCTTCCCCGGCAGTCAAACGTAAGACCGATTTCCTCGAGAAAGATAATGGAATCCCGTATCTTTCATCAAAATCATCCCCGGCAGTCAAACGTAAGACCGAGTGCCTCGGGAAAGATAACGAGATCCCGTATCTTTCATCAAAATCTTCCCCGGCAGTCAAACGTAAGACCGATTTCCTCGAGAAAGATAACGAGATCCCATATCTTTCATCAAAATTGACCCCGACAGTCAAACGTAAGACCGAGTGACCCGAGAAAGATAACGAGATCCCGTATCTTTCATCAAAATTACCCCCGGCAGTCAAACGTAAGACCGAGTGCCTCGAGAAAGATAACGAGATCCCGTATCTTTCATCAAAATTACCCCTGAAGCAAAAACGTAAGACCGAGTGTCCGAGAAAGATAACGGATCCCATATCTTTCATCAAAATCACCCCTAAGCAAAGAAACGTAAGACCGAGTGCCTCGAGAAAGATAACGAGATCCCGTATCTTTCATCAAAATTACCCCCGGCAGTAAAACGTAAGACCGAGTGTCCCGAGAAAGATAACGGATCCCGTATCTTTCATCAAAATCACCCCCGGCAGTAAAACGTAAGACCGAGTGCCCCGAGAAAGATAACGAGATCCCGTATCTTTCATCAAAATTGCCCCCGGCAGTCAAACGTAAGACCGAGTGCCTCGAGAAAGATAACGAGATCCCGTATCTTTCATCAAAATTACCCCTAAGCAGAAACGTAAGACCGAGTGACCCGAGAAAGATAACGAGATCCCGTATCTTTCATCAAAATTACCCCTAAGCAAGAAACGTAAGACCGAGTGCCCCGAGAAAGATAACGAGATCCCGTATCTTTCATCAAAATTACCCCGGCCAAACGTAAGACCGAGTGCCCCGAGAAAGATAACGAGATCCCGTATCTTTCATCAAAATTACCCCTAGCCAAACGTAAGACCGATTTCCCAGACAAATACGTCTGATCTTCCCCAGCAAAGGCTAACGAAAATCCCCAGCAAAGTTAACGGAATCCCAAAAGCCAGCGGAATCTCGAGTAAGACTCGAACTACGAAAGGGCTTGATTCCCACTAGGGATACGTAGGTAGCCTATCATTAGGTCCAGCCCCCCGACCAAAACGGTCACCCTTTCCTTCGGCAGCAGACAAAGTCCACCGAAAGGCCATTTCAAATTAAGGTCCGAGGCGCCTAAAAAGCCATCATCATCAAGGTCCGAGGCGCCTAAAAAGCCATCATCATTAAGGTTCGAGGCACCTAAAACGCCATCTTCATCAAGGTTCGAGGCACCTAAAACGCCATCATCAAGGTTCGAGGCACCTAAAACGCCATCTCCAAGGTTTGAGGCACCTAAGACGCTATCAAGCGATAAATCGCAATCATCCCCAGCAGAGACCGAAAATGGTCATTCCTATCCCCAGCAGAGCGGATAGCCATCAGACCAAAAATGGTCATCTCTTATCCCCAGCAGAGTTTCTCTCCAAAGAACCGATCGTAACTCGCTCACCAGGTTCGAGGCACCTAAAACGCCATCATCTCCAGGGTCAAAGACCCGAACTACGACTGGCTTGATTCCCATTCGGGATACGTAGGTAGCCTATCGCTAGGTTCAGCCACCCGATCACTCGATCATCCTGCCAAATATGGAGCCTTACTCTTATCGACGACCCCGCTTCCTTCGAAAGCGCCGTCGCCGAGGGGCTACTGTAAGTGCTCCAATTTGAGCTTGTTAGAATTTCCGTTAGAAAATTAACGGAAGTTATAACATTTCTAACAATTCCTAACTATCCTAACATTCCTAACAAAGTGAGGGTAAAATGGGCATTGTTATTTAAGGTTAAACCTTAAAAAGAATCTCAAAAAAGAAAAACAAATGAAGAAAACCAAATATAGCAATGCTGGAAACAAAAACTGGCTGGTCAATTTGAATTTTGAAAAAGATTATTCTTCTTGTCCAAAGCTGAAGCTGCATTTAATGAACAGTGCACGCTGCCTGATCCTATCCGCGCGGACAAGTATGTAACTTTCAGAGGGCTATAAATTGAGCCCTCCAGTCACAAAAATAAAAAGGGAAGAACACAATAGCAACGAAGTTCTGGCGAAATATAGAGAGAAAACAGTGAGAATTCTCAAGAATTGTCACCTTTTTCTTTCCAATCTTTCCCAACTCATACTCATCCACTCACTCTCATATTAAAGCCCTAAACACTCATACACTCAAGCCAAACACTCAAGAACACAAGGAAGATTGGTAAACCCTCCTCTTCCTAACCCTAAATCTCATCCATGCATGCATCTTCAAACTACAAAATGTAGTTCTTTCATCTTTTTTCTCTAGATCTAAGAAGATCACCATGGAAGACCATCTCCATGGATGATCTTCTACAAAGATCAACATTATTTTCAAAGCTTTTCTTTCTTACTTGCAAAAATGCACTTTCAAAACCCTAAAAAACCATTTTCAAGCACTAAATCTTGATTTCAAAGGGTAAAATCCCCCTCCCCAAGCAAATGAAATGCTTAGTCCTAATGTACCCCAAGGATGGTTTGGTATAGTTGATTCACCACTAAAATGTCTAGTGATCACTAACCAAAACCTAGGGAAATGGGGACAAGCATGGATGCAAAACCCCCCTTAAAATCATATTTTCTTTCTTGAGAAGTTGCTGTCCAGTAGCAATTTTCTCAGACCTCAGTCCATGGTCTTAATTTTTGGACACAGATGAACTTGGAATTTGGTATTCCTCCTACCAAGCTCTGGTATAGGAACAGGGTCTATCAAACCGGCCTCTGTCAGGGCCTTAGTAGCCCTAGCATCATCCCTCATCTCCTGTAACCTAGCTGGTAACATAGGAGCCCTCCTCTCCTGTCTCTTGACGTAAGCCTCATAATCGGTCACAGCATCCCCGCTCCGGTCATGAGGGTTGGCCCTCGCCTCGGCCCTCCTCCTCTCGAAACGCCGGTCCTCCGCACCTACAATGGCCTCACGCCGTCTCAAAATAGCCACCCGAGTCTCTCCCGCATGCCCCTCGTACCAATCCAGGTACCAAGTGGTCAGGAACACCGGTCTCGGACGCCTGAGAATGACCCGAGGAGGAAAGGCATCGTACCTCCATACTCGGGAAAGAAATGGAAACACCGAGGGATCATCCATGGAAACAGGAGCCACCACCCTGGTAGCTATATCATCAAAACCCTCCAAAGGAACCTGCTCCAAGCCAAACTGTCTCAGGACCAGAGCCGAAATGTAGAAACGGGACTGAGAAAGCCCCGGAAGCATACCCACATGGGACCCGTCTGAAGCACTCTGCGAGTCTCCACCCGCCAATGAGGCACCAACCATCTCGATATCTTCAGCCCGGCGACCCGCCATCCAACGTGCCCACGAGCCCCGATCACCAAAGTCTACATCAACACCTCTCCCGGCAAAAGTCCAAGGCCTCGATCATATCGTAGGTTTCCCGAAGAACCCCCAAACGCTCCATCGCCCACAGGTCAAAAGAAACGGGCTGCCCCCGCGCATGTACCGCCGTCCGTAGCTAATCTGGCCGAGAGCATGAAAAGTCTCCCCAAGAATCAAAGGAACGACATCTCTCGCCTGTGCGACAATGAACGACAACGTCTAGCAGAGATCGATGGCAAATCCCGAAGGAATAGACCATGAACAAAGTGCCGAACATGCAAAGTGCAAAGGCATCCCAATAGGCGTCATCCACCAAGCCTAAGCCCCTAAATCTGTCGGGAAGACCGGAAATATCAAAATGGTTGGGACCGCGGATCATGCCTCGTGCTTCCTCCGGGGAAAGATGAAGAAGGTTGCACAACTTGTCAACAAAAGAAGCTCCTCCTGACAAAGGAATTGCTATCTCCTCCACCTCCGACCTCCAAGCAAGGCCCGAAATTCTTCCACAGTCGGAACAATCTCGTTGAAGGAAAGGCAAAAGACATGCCTTCTAGTATCCCAAAACGAAGAAGAAGCCCTTAAGAGGTCATAATCCGGAACCAATTCTTTGAGAGACCACAAGCATCGTACCTTGTACCGTTCTTCAAAGAAAGACCTTCTCTCATGCATAATTTCCCTGGACCAATCCTTGAACTTGTTGAAAAATGACATTTGGGACTCTTGGGACAATTTTGAGGGAGCTTTTCTAAGGCTTTCCATGGTTTTTTCTCTCTTCCTCCCCGAAAATGGCCTGTTTGGGCCGGAGGTTGAAGAAGATATTTGAATTTGAAATAAAGCAAGACCAGTCCGAACCAAAATTAAAGGACAATGTCGATGCCGTCCCCATCCGCGCGGATACGTTTGCTCCCCATCAGAAAAATCTGCAACAGTCCAAGCTACTACACCAAAAGGGGAATATTCCGTCCCGATTGCTCGAAACTTGTGCAAAAAACCTCCCCAAACCAGTCCATATACCAAACACCCTCGCAAAAAAAAAACAAGGCTCATGCAACACTGCATTCATATTGCATTGCATTCATAAAATAAAATCCTAAATTATTACATTCAAAAAAAAAAGGAGAGTGTACAAAAAAAAAAACAACAAACAAACATAAATAAAATCCTAAATTATTACATCAAAAAAAAAAAATAAAAATGTGCATGATCTGTACAAATCTAAATCTAAAAAAAAAAATAATAAAAAATCAATCGGAGTCTCCACGCCCGATGTCTCCCCCGGCCCCTCTTGCGACTCGGGCCCGCCTCGTCAGAGCCCCGAAAGTCTCGGGCTCGAATCGTCCTCATCTCCGTAAAGAGGCTCGTCGGGACCAACCAGCACACTCGATAGGGTAAACCCGGATCCCCGAAGAAATCGAATCCGAAGGTGAAGGCGTCCGACTCCCGAACATACGGAGACGAACCACCATGCCGCTGTACGTGTCCCTGCCCGTACGGATCCCCAAGAATGACGTGATCCGAAGGCAGTGCCGCGCGGTGATCAATGAGAGGAGAAAGAGGGGTCTCGGAAGAAGTCTCCGAGCGAATAGGAGAAGCCTCCCGTCGGACAAGTGCCGGCCGTGGTCTCCTCGCCACCTAGCCTGAGGCGCCCGCAAGCAACCATCCTCCTGATGAACCTCTTGGCTCCGATCACTTGCTTCGTCAGTGTCTCGACGACCACCTCCGAAAACTGCACAAAAGCAAAAGCGTCAAAAAAAAGAAGTGATGCTAGAGATGATGAAACAAAAGAAAGAAAAGAAGGGGAAAAGGTGAAGCCATACCTTCATACCCGACGAGGCCGGAAAGCTCGTGGAAGCCGCTCGGCCGAGGATCTGCACCCTCAATCGGACCCCATCCCGGATGTAAGAAAAATCCGTCCGAGGGTACCGCGGGATCCCAAGCCCCTCCCTCTCCAAAACCTCGAGGCATCCTCGGCCTCCTCAAGACGAACGTCGCATATGGCTCGATCGCCACGAAGTCCGAGAAGTGCCGGCTCGCTCGGTAATCATCCCAGTCACGGACCGATCGCTCGGAGTGCATCATATCGGCGGGAGGCTCCACCGGTGTCCTCAAAGGCGAGTTCGCGCCATGCCGGCGCGTCACCCTCTCTCCCGTATAGTAGACGTCGCAAGTCGGGCCCTCAAAATCCTCCGCCGCACCGGCCCGGATCTCGGCGCCTTCACCAGCGCTACCTCAAAGCGATCCTGTGGGAAGAATATCATCCCCTCATCCGTCTCGGCCTCCGTCAAAGGAAGGCAATCCGCGTACACGAGAGTCGTACGCCCCGGAGCTTATCTTTTCCCGGCAGGCTTGGACCAAGACCGCATGGCCGGATACGCCCGACGTACGCCTCAGCCGCCTTCCACACCGTGACGTGGAAAAACTCCAACGCCCATACCGCGAAAGGTAAAAATCCAATCAATCCAAAGTGTCAAATAAAAGTGCGTGCTCAAAGGAAAGAGGGAAAGCAAAAAGAGAGCTTATACCTCCAGAGCAAACTCGAAGCAAGATAGGAGCTCACAGCCTTCCGCTATATCTATCAAGAGCGAAGTACACCACCACCCGGCCTCCCCCAGAAATATCTCCAACCGTCTCCATGTCCTCCAAGGACCTCAGCAAGGCAAAGACTGCCGTCCCCTCAGCATGCCCAAAGAGCGTGCTCGAAAAGGTAAACCAGAGGAAGGACCTAGCAATCTGCTCGGCGCTAAACCTATCCTCCCCAGCCTCATAGCTCGCTATGGTCTCCACGATCTTGCCGTAGACCACGGCATACTCCATCCCCATCCCCTTTTTGGGAATAGGGGAAAATCCCAGAAGAGCCTGCAGATCAGCATCGCTGTAGCCATCTCGCCACTCAATGCTGCGTCCATTAAAGGACAGGCCCGTGATCGCAGCATAGTCGGAGGGCGTAACCGTAGCCTCGCCCCAGAAGAAGTGGAAGGTGTGGGTCGCATCCCACCAATGCTGCGCTAGAGCGAACATCAAGCCCTTGCTCTTAGGGAACTTGACCAGTCCCCTCAAGCACTCGACGAACTCCCAGAGCCCCGTCTCGACAACAATCTGTCTCGGACTCGGCAAAGCTCCTCGGCCCGCATCCGGAAGCCGATCCCACAAATCAATCACAGACTCCACCGATCCTCGAGTCTTCATCTTGTTCAGTTGCTCCGTCACAAAACGGTTTCCGCCCTAAAAAAAAAAAAAAAAGAGAGAAAATGTCAAAAGATTGCCTTTGCATTTACATTAAAAAAAAAAATTCGACAAAGATAACAAAGATACAATGAGCATAGCCCCATTTTTCTCGCATGAAAGAAAACAATTTGCAAGCCCCAATGCATTCATCAAAAAAAAAAAAAGGATGCATTCCTACGGAAGTAAAAACTCCGTCCCATTTTCAAAAAAAAAATGCATACATGCATATCATCCATCTTACATACAACGGGAGGAAAAATCCGTCCCACTTTTCAAAAAAAAAAATCCTAAACATACATACATCTCATATTGGCAAAATGCCCATTCTTTCCAAACAAAATGCATGCATTGCATCATCATTCATCAATATCAAAATTCAATTTCAAAAAAAATCATCATCATCAAGAACATGCAATATTCAATTCCAAAAAAAAAAATCACAATTCTTCGAATTTTCACATGTAATTTTCAAACTAAAAAAAAAAATGTGGCAAAAATGCCAATTCTTTTTCCCAAGCAAAATGCACATTTTTGGGACACTCACAAATTCATTGCAACATTGCATATCATCAATATCAATATTCAATATTCAAAAAAAAAAAAAAATTCAAAAATCATCCAAAAATTTCAAACAAGAAATCGACAAGAGGATCAAGAGGATTCGAAATATACCGTTCGGAGATGCGGATCCGAAGCCCAATGTTGCCAAGCATCGGGGTAATGCTCCTCCGCAACCGATTGCGAAAGATTGTAATGCCTCCTCATCCGGACGAGCTCCAATCGCCTCTCCGCTATGGGACCACGTCCTTGGCCTTGAAAAGCGCCTTCCCCGTGTTCCATTGCTTGAAAAATTGAAGAAAACGGACGAATTTTGAAGCTCCTAGGCCAAAAATGGCTGTTCTCCTCGGCTTCTCTCTCTCTGCTCTCGACAGTTTCAAAAAACTGAATGGGGAAGGAGAAGGGCGTTGGCCCTAATTAATACCCCTGACTTTCCATCCCTATCCGCGCGGATGAGATTGCAAGGGTCAAAATGACCCTTTTGCCCCTTAAAATTTCAGGACTCTGCAATTCAATCCCCAACTTGACAAAGTTAACCAAAGTTAACCAAAGTCAGCCCCTTGTCAAGAAAATATTTCCCGGCAGTAAAACGTAAGACCGAGTGCCCCGAGAAAGATAACGGATCCCGTATCTTTCATCAAAATCATTCCCGGCAGTAAAACGTAAGACCGAGTGCCCTGAGAAAGATAACGAGATCCCGTATCTTTCATCAAAATTACCCCCGGCAGTCAAACGTAAGACCGAGTAACCTGAGAAAGATAACGAGATCCCGTATCTTTCATCAAAATTACCCCCGGCAGTCAAACGTAAGACCGAGTAACCTGAGAAAGATAACGAGATCCCGTATCTTTCATCAAAATTACCCCCGGCAGTCAAACGTAAGACCGAGTGCCCTGAGAAAGATAACGAGATCCCGTATCTTTCATCAAAATTATTCCCGGCAGTAAAACGTAAGACCGAGTGCCCCGAGAAAGATAACGAGATCCCGTATCTTTCATCAAAATTACCCCCGGCAGTCAAACGTAAGACCGAGTGCCCCGAGAAAGATAACGAGATCCCGTATCTTTCATCAAAATTATCCCCGGCAGTCAAACGTAAGACCGAGTGCCCCGAGAAAGATAACGAGATCCCGTATCTTTCATCAAAATCACCTCCGGCAGTCAAACGTAAGACCGAGTGCCCCGAGAAAGATAACGGATCCCGTATCTTTCATCAAAATTACCCCCGGCAGTAAAACGTAAGACCGATCTCCCTGAGAAAGATAACGAGATCCCGTATCTTTCATCAAAATCTTCCCCGGCAGTCAAACGTAAGACCGAGTGCCCCGAGAAAGATAACGGATCCCGTATCTTTCATCAAAATCATCCCCGGCAGTCAAACGTAAGACCGAGTGACCCGAGAAAGATAACGGATCCCGTATCTTTCATCAAAATCACCTCCGGCAGTCAAACGTAAGACCGAGTGCCCCGAGAAAGATAACGAGATCCCGTATCTTTCATCAAAATCTTCCCCGGCAGTTAAACGTAAGACCGAGTGCCCCGAGAAAGATAACGGATCCCGTATCTTTCATCAAAAACCTTCCCCGGCAGTAAAACGTAAGTCCGATCTCCCTGAGAAAGATAACGAGATCCCGTATCTTTCATCAAAATCATCCAACGGCAGTAAAACGTAAGAACGAGTGCCCTGAGAAAGACAACGAGATCCCGTATCTTTCATCAAAATCATCCCCCGGCAGTCAAACGTAAGACCGAGTGCCCCGAGAAAGATAACAGATCCCGTATCTTTCATCAAAATCTTTCCCGGCAGTAAAACGTAAGACCGATTTCCCCGAGAAAGATAACGAGATCCCGTATCTTTCATCAAAATCTTCCCCGGCAGTCAAACGTAAGACCGATTTCCTCGAGAAAGATAACGAGATCCCGTATCTTTCATCAAAATCATTCCCCGGCAGTCAAACGTAAGACCGAGTGCCTCGAGAAAGATAACGAGATCCCGTATTTTTATCAAAATCTTCCCCGGCAGTCAAACGTAAGACCAATTCCCCAGACGAATACGTCTGATTTTCCCAAGCAAAGGCTAACGAAATCCCCAGCAAAGTTAACGGAATCCCAAAAGCCAACGGAATCTCGAGTAGTACTCGAACTACGAAAGGGCTTGATTCCCACTAGGGATACGTAGGTAGCCTATCATTAGGTCCAGCCCCCCGACCAAAACGGTCACCCTTTCCTTCGGCAGCAGACAAAGTCCACCGAAAGGCCATTTCAAATTAAGGTCCGAGGCGCCTAAAAAGCCATCATCATTAAGGTCCGAGGCGCCTAAAAAGCCACCATCGTCAAGGTCCGAGGCGCCTAAAAAGCCATCATCATTAAGGTCCGAGGCGCCTAAAAAGCCACCATCATCAAGGTTCGAGGCACCTAAAACGCCATCTTCAAGGTTCGAGGCACCTAAAACGCCATCTCCAAGGTCCGAGGCACCTAAAACGCCATCTCCAAGGTTTGAGGCACCTAAGACGCTATCACTAGGAAAACGATAAATCACAAAAATCCCCAGCAGAGCGGATACCCGTCAGACCGAAAATGGTCATTCCTATCCCCAGCAGAGCGGATAGCCATCAGACCAAAAATGGTCATCTCTTATCCCCAGCAGAGTTTCTCTCCAGCAACCGACTGTAGAACTCACTCATCAGGTTCGAGGCACCTAAAACGCCATCATCTCCAGGGTCAAAGACCCGAACTACGACTGGCTTGATTCCCATTCGGGATACGTAGGTAGCCTATCGCTAGGTTCAGCCACCCGATCACTCGATCATCCTGCCAAATATGGAGCATTACTCTTATCGACGACCCCGCTTCCTTCGAAAGCGCCGTCGCCGAGGGGCTACTGTAAGTGCTCCAATTTGAGCTTGTTAGAATTTTCGTTAGAAAATTAACGGAAGTTATAACATTTCTAACAATTCCTAACTATCTTAACATTCCTAACAAAGTGAGGGTAAAATGGGCATTGTTATTTAAGGTTAAACCTTAAAAAGAATCTCAAAAAAGAAAAACAAATGAAGAAAACCAAATATAGCAATCTTTGGAAACAAAAAGCTGGTGGTCAATTTGAATTTTGAAAAAGATTATTCTTCTTGTCCAAAGTCAAGCTGCATTTAATGAACGATTGCACGCCGCCCTGATCCTATCCGCGCGGACAAGTATGTAATTTTCAGAGGGCTATAAATTGAGCCCTCCAGTCACAGAAATAAAAAAAAAAACACAAATGCAACGAACCTCTGGCGAAATATAGAGAGAAAACAGTGAGAATTCTCAAGAATTGTCACCTTTTTCTCTCCAATCTTTCCCAACTCATACTCATCCACTCACTCTCATATTAAAGCCCTAAACACTCATACACTCAAGCCAAACACTCAAGAACACAAGGAAGATTGGTAAACCCTCCTCTTCCTAATCCTAAACCTCATCCATGCATGCATCTCCAAACTACAAAATGTAGTTCTTTCATCTTCTTTCTCTAGATCTAAGAAGATCACCATGGAAGACCATCTCCATGGATGATCTTCTACAAAGATCAACATTATTTTCAAAGCTTTTCTTTCTTACTTGCAAAAATGCACTTTCAAAACCCTAAAAAACCATTTTCAAGCACTAAATCTTGATTTCAAAGGGTAAAATCCCCCCTCCCCAAGCAAATGAAATGCTTAGTCCTAATGTACCCCAAGGATGGTTTGGTATAGGTTATTCACCACTAAAATGTCTAGTGATCACTAACCAAAACCTAGGGAAATGGGGACAAGCATGGATGCAAAACCCCCCTTAAAATCATATTTTCTTTCTTGAGAAGTTGCTGTCCAGTAGCAATTTTCTCAGACCTCAGTCCATGGTCTTAATTTTTGGACACAGATGAAATTGGAATTTGGTGTTGACTACAAAACACTTTTTGTAGCCAACATCCAGAGATTTCCAGACATATTTTTACCTTACTTTTTGGGTGAGTAAAACTCCTCTTTTCAATTTTTCTTTCAGAGGCTAGTTCATCAGTTTCTGGGAATCCAGATCTTATATCTGAGGTTTCCAGAAGGTTTTGACCCCTCAAATCTTCTCCAAAATGGAAATTTCTTTCACACAAAGTTTATTCAAGGAGTCTAGAGAAACTTTCATTCTCTGAGTTCATCCAGATTATGAAGTTTTAGGACCCTTGAATCCATTTCAAAATCAGGTGTCTGCTGCCATTTTCTTCTGGCAGAAGTGACTTCTCAACTTCAAAAGGTTTTTTGAGTACCAAATCTCAAACCAAAAATTCTCCAAAAAATCATGGGATCAGTTTAAAGTCTTAAAAAGACGTCCCAATTTTTACTTTTTCCAGTTTCAACTTATTTTGGCCAAAACACACACACACACACACACACAAATGATTTTCAGCTTGGAAGACTCGTTTTACGAGGCGCGTCGGGTGCACACTAACGTCCTTCCCGACGCGTAACATGACCTCCGAACCTAAATCTCTGATCTCGGGCTTTTTTCAAAGTTTTGGCCCTTCAAAATTAAAATGGCGTGGCGACTCCGTTTTTTCCGGTTTTATTTGGTTTTTCAAAGAAACGCAAAAATCGAATTTTTCCCGCGAAAAAGGCAACACATCGTTACAGTGGCGACTCTGCTGGGGACTAAGCTTTTTCTAAAAAAAAATGATATTTGGTATATTGGTGGAAACCATTAAACTTCCCGTTATCGCCTCCTAACACGAGTCGGGGATAAATTGTGGTTTAACAATCCCACGTACCGGTATCATCGTTTTCAAAAAAAAAAGAAAAAGCTTTCGAGGGTCAAGCTTCCGTCCCGACATTTGAAAATCCTTTATTTTGTGTGTGTTGATTTTTGCACATTTTTCGTGTTTGTTTTGGCCGCCTCGGAAAAAGTCAAAATTTTGACTGTCGGAGTAATGTCCCTAACTGTTGGAATTTTTGTGATTATGTGCTTATGTGCTCATTAATTTTCAAAAAAAAAAATTCAAAAAAAAAAAGATTTTTCAAAAAAAAGAAAATTTCCAAAAAAAAAAAATCATGCATCATACTTTTTAAGACACATAAAAAAATTTCTATTTTACTCAAAAAAAAAAAGATAGACTGCTTGCACACTACGCGCACGTTGACCGTACACTGCACACTACGTCCTTAACCCGGGGAAATCCTTGTCGCGGTCCGCTTGGTCTTATTACGCCTCTCGGACGAGCACAGGACTACCCAAACATCCCATGGAGCCTCGTGTCGACCATGCACTTGTCCGTGACACACTTTGTCCGAGACCCGGTTGGTTTTAGTTAGTGCGTGTCATGCCACTGTACGTGTATAGACCTTTCCTTTCAAGCCTTTGTCGGCATACCGACTCAATATCTTTCGGGTCCCTAATCGGTCGAAGTTACGCCGGTTTTCCGCCGCGAGACTTTGACCAAGATATTGACCGGCGCCTTGACTTCGGCTCGGCGGCACAAATTATACACTGACTCCCAGCATGACACTGAGTCATCAAGGATTAATGATTATTCCATGCCTAATTACGGCCTAATGGACGACAAGTCAAGATCAATCGTAGACATTCATCAGTCCAAATCATGCCGACTTTACTGTCGAGCTCTCGGACGTGATCTTGACTTTGACGTCAGCTTTGTCCGTAATTTACATCGAATGCTTATTAAGACTGGATTACCCGCCAGACTTCTAGGATCGTTTTTCTTTCGGTCGGTGGGACCCGCTTGCCCTATAGGACCCTCGCCGGGGTATCCCACTGGGAGGTCGAAATACGGGTGGAATACGAGGGCTTATAGACGTAGTGACGGGGCCACGATCCGGGAATCGAGTAGTTCGAAAAAAAGAAGAGCAATCTTTTCCAACCGATTAGGTTAATAAAACGTGTTTTAAGTAAACATGAACAAATAACTGCATGTTGCATGAGCCTAAGAGCCCAAACACCTACCCTCCTTCAATTCCCGCCATCTGAACCCTCGTGTCTTTCCCCATGACTCCGCGTAAAGCTTGGTTTCGGGCACCGGGTCACCGTTTAATCAGTTGGGAAGAGTCAAGTGCCTCATCGGCTTCGCCGTTTGTTTCAACTCCGGGTTTGAATGTACGCATCGGTAGTAACGAGGGGGACAACGTCACTCCGCCTCCGGGACTCCTCGGACGAGCACGGCAATGGAATCGGTTAGCGAACGAGATGAGAATGCGACAGGAAGCACACCGAATAGCCTTATCGAGGCTATTAAGAGCCATGGTTTGGCCGCCGGCCTCAATCCCGATGGCACCGTCACCGTGGAAGAAGAGGATGACCCCAATCCCAATCTCGGTCGCCCGATTACTCCCAGGATGCCGCCACCAACCTCCTTCGGTGCTACCAGAACACATGTTCCTCGATCTGCAGGTCGAGACCACTGGATCCATGCGGCTGATGGGACGAATCGGTCCACGGCTCCTCGGTGGGGGCAAAGTCGGTACGGAATGTCCTCTCACGGTTGGGGATACCTCGGAATGCCACGGCGGTGGAATCCCACCTCGGTTCGGAACCGATCAATCTAGACCTTCACATCAACGGCCACAATTTGGAATGCCGCCACAATGCAGTTACGGGCCACGATCGAGCCCCTCCTCGGAATGGTGCTTGGTTCGGTTGCTCCTCACACGCTTTCACAAATCCATTCACTCGGACTTCTATGGGTTATCAAGCCTTCATCCCGGTTTCATCCGAATCACCGGGACCACGGTATCCTCTCGGTTATGCATCCTCGCCACAACCGGCCATGCAATTCAACAACCGGGGACAAAGGCCCACACTTAAGCCTACTTATGGGCCTCACTCCGAAAATCCAAGCCATATGGCTACCTCGAGATCTGCCTCCATCTTCTCTGCCGATTGGAAGCCAACGGCAAGTCGGCTGGGTTCTATCCTTTTGCCCGGCTCCTACCTACACTCCCCGGGGTAATTTGGGCCAAGGACGAGGTTTTCACCTATGCTCAGGGATATGGTATTCCTTCCACCAATGCACCACCAACGGCTAGTCCTCTTCCTAGCTCAAATATCGGCTCGGGAATTCCCGCTCCGCCTTTGGATCCCCAATTGGCTTGGTTTATGGAGCAACACAAGGAAATGAAAGCACGGTGCTGAATTGACCGCCAAAAAGAACACTTGCTCTTCGGCCTACGGATCCCGACTCGATTGTCCCCCGCCTCACAAGTTTGTGATGCCCGCTCTGGAATTGTTTGACGGGAGTGCATGCCCTAAAACTCACTTGGACACCTATACTTTGGCAATGAAGGCTAAGGGATGCACAAACCGGCGGTTGGCCGATTACTTTAGTCTCTCTTTGAAGTCGGGGGCTTTGAAATGGTTTTCCGATTGCGGCTGAAGCTAGGGCTACTTGGGAACAAATTACCGGTACTTTCACGAGATAAGTATAAAGCCAACTTGGAGTGGGAGACAAACGAGTTGACACTGCAAACAACGATGCGGCGCCACTAATGAGAATATTGGGGATTTCTATAAGAGATGGAACTTAAAGCTCGGTGAAATGGCCATTCCTCCCTCGACGAGGAGCGGTTAGACATCTTTCGGTCATGCTTGAAGCCGCATTTGAGAGCTTCCCTCGGCCACTTCCCCTACGGCGACTTGCGTGCAATGGTTAATTCGGGGCTAAGTTTGAAAAGGCTTACAATCGGCGGCCATTGCTTTGCACACACTACGGATATCGGGCTCCTCCCTCCAAAACTACTCTCACTTTCGCTAAAGGCAAAGAGGCGATTGGCTACGCGGGACGGAGCGTAACAATGCCACTTCCTTTGTTCCCAAGAAGCGATGCATCCAGATCCCGGCTCCAAGACTTGAGAAACTTTGGGATGCCTTTGAGTGATATCTTCAGAGGTTTGGTGAGAGAAGGTTTGCTCCGGCCTTTGGAAAATTATCGGCCCTAGAAACCCCAGCGCTCCTTTGGATACCTCCAAGCATTGTGCCTTTCATCGGTACCATGGGCACTGACGGATGATTGCGTCCCCCTGAAAAAGGCCATCCGAGGTTGATTGAGCAAGGGAGGTTAGAGATGCACGAAGGACCCAATACTATCAATAACCCGCTCCCTAACAACATGAGTGTCAACATGATCGAGTTTGGTGGTTCAAGCCTTGTGGGCACAATGGAGTTTGACTCGTCCCTTTGCAAGGTCAATGAACCGGTCATCGCGAGGCAATGAAGATGGTTGGATTGAGCAAAAAGTTGCCAAGGAAATCTGATGGAATGGTGCGCAATAGCTCCCGTCTCCGGCGTCGAAGAATAGATGCATGGTTCAACGGCAAGAGCGGCTGGACTGGGGGCTACCTATCTTTAAAATAGTCTTTTGAGTCAACCTTCGTAGGTTCTAGTACTTTTCTTTCACCTAAGTCCTTCCTGGTCATTTGTCGTTGTAGTCCATTTTGGACATAGTGGTTAAGTGTCTAATTTTTAATATAAGTCTTTTTTCTTTTCTTGCTAGACTCGAGACATCATTTGCGCACCCACGTTACACTTAATTGAAATGGTTTTATCCAAAATGATCACTTGTCTTTGCTCAACCACTAATTCTTCGAAAATGATTAATATTTAAACTAATCGGAGTGAGAAAATCAATTGATATCCTTCCCAAATTGGGGCTTACCAACTCCCATCTTGCATCTCATATGCTCACATCCCTTTCATCATCATCATCTCGTTGCTCGATGAATTTGCATGGATCTTTTCTCATATAAAGCTTAAGCAAGCAATGAAGACTTAGTCTCGTAGGGATTGCGGTTGAAACCTTTCACCCATAGGAAAGCCATTACCTCACCCTTACTAAACACTACCCTCTCATTTCAAGATCGGCGTGTTTTGAAACCCGGTTTAGCCATCATTTTTGCTCCATGCGAGAGAAAGTCCAAGCGAGCCCGAGAAGTTAGCTTCGAGAATCGGCGATGCGCAAATTATCTCAAGCCATGAAGGAAGGACAAAGATAATCCTCAACTCCTCGGGAAGCTTTCCAAGTCAAAAAAAAAAACAAAAAAAAAAAAACAAAAAAAAAACAAAAAAAAAAAAACAAAAAAAAAAAAAAACAAAAAAGAAACAAAAAAAAAGAAGGATTTTAAAATCCTCACAATCTCGGATATAATTCCAAGCTCCTCAGGAAGCCTTCCAAAAAAAAAAAAAAGAAGAAGAACTCAAAAGTCCCCGACATCTCAAGAAGCTCTCCAATGATCAAAAAGGAGCCTGAATTCTCGCAAGATCGCAAAAAGTTGTCAATCGCTCGGACTTCCTCTTATCATTACCTTAAACCAATCCCAAGCCATCCTCTCAATTTTAGAGGATACTCCCATCACCATTACCCTTGCCCTTGGCCAAGTCAAAATCTGACCTCTCATTCTTGGAGGCAATCAATCTTCCTCGCCATAGATTTCCCAAACACATCCCCGCGAGCCAACCTCTCATCTTTAGAGGTTCAGTCAGTAAAAGGCCTAGCCGACCTCTCATCTCAAGAGGTCATAATCTCCCAAATCACCCGATAGCCGATCGAAGCCCGGAAACCCAACTACAGTCCCTACCGGATAGCGGTTTCATTCTAATATCCTCGATGTCAGGATCAAATTAATGCTTCATTGCTTGCTTAAATTGGAATCTAATCCATTTTGGTTCAAAATTACCAATCAAAGATTGTGCAAATTCAACCCTTCCCTTCATGTGAGCATATTTCATTTCTCCTCACAAACACTTGCCGTGGATGTCCCACTGGGGCTTCGCATCCGTGTCTTTCATGGACACTCTAAGGGGATATGTTATTCAATCCTCCAAATCCTTAAAATCCCCAAAGGTCCTCAGACCCTCGAATTTCAACATCCATTCTCTTTTCATTCGGGATAGGCCCGAACTACGGCGACCTGAGCTCTTCATAATGGAGGGAACGTAGGCAACCAGAAATGGTCCGGTCGAAATCACAAACAAATCTCAAAAAAAAATTCGGTCTCATCAAGGATCGTCCCTATACACTTTCCGAGCTTAACTCTCGATATCAGTTGGTTTTCTCCTTGTGATTAATCAAAATATTTGTTCATATCAGATTTAGGAGTTGAATAACCCGAACATTAACAAAGGGTTTTAAGCAGCCTTGTGATCATCATGAATAAGACAATTTTTCAAGTGTCTCGACAAGTCTTCTCTCTCTACATCATAGGAAAGTAGAGCCAAACACTGTCTTTCTGTCAGCAGGGGCTTCCATACACTTTTCCACACCTTGTAACACTTATACTCTCTCAAAAGAGTCAAACCTAAAGCGAGTGTGTATACACAAAATCGGGATTCATTCCCACTTTTCGAAAGATGTGCCCCTGCACGTAAACATTCCTGAGTCTTGTCCATTGACTGGTTGACTAAGATCTGAAAAGATGGGTGCCTCCTTGGTCACACGATGACTCTGTCTGCAATAGGACTGCTCTGTGTTTCTTCACGCTGGGGCTTGCTAAGCGGTCCTCCCAGGTTCTCCTGTATCAGCTCTTTAAGATGGGACTTCTATAGTCATCCTTGGGTCCACATTGCGTTCTTCACTACGAGATAGATTCGCCAAGTCACTTCTTCAAAATCCAGGCTTTGCCTACTCAGGATCCGGGGGCTTTGTCAAGACGGTCTTTTGGACCCGAATTTTATCAAGAAAGAATTTCAGCTTCAGAACTTGGTACACGGCAGCCTCCCGTAGCATCGGAATTCAAGATCAGGGTTTCTCCCGGCATTAGCAATTCCATCAAATCATTCTCCGGATAAGGTTTCGGCCGAGGTCACAGCTCACCCAAATGAAAGAAGCTTCACTCATATCAACGTGCCCTAGAGCACATCGGCATCGGCTTCAAATGACCAAGATTGAAAAAGAAAATTCCAATCAAGACCCGGGATCCGAATCCAATCTCATCAAAATTGAGGTCCATGTGATACCGCCTGGCAAAACCTCACCAACAACCGTTTAAATCACGATCAAGGGTTCTCATCCCCTACATGCTCAAAATCTGTTCCAAACAGTCTCCAGACACATACATAACCATGCATCCCCACAAAAATCTCCCAAGGGCTCATGTAGCATGCACAAAACTTGAATCAATAGGAAAAATCCTAAGTGAATTGAAGATCATAAATCATAATTTCCCTGTCAAAAGCTTAGGCTAGGTGCATCTTCGAAAGCAAGTAAATGCATCATCTCGCAAACATATGCAGTGATACTCTCACAATCATTTTTGGCTCTATGCATGCATCTGTCATCATGAATGTCATATATGCATCTTCCTCTTCACTAACGAATGCAGGAATTCAAACGTGAAATCAAATCCCCCTTTTCGGCAAGGATGATCTTCACCAAAGTCGACCTCCAATGTCCACAAACGGATGAAGACAGCCTCCAGCATCTACAGTTTGGCAAAGACAAGCTCCGGCGTCTGCAACTTGCTAAAGACGACCCCCAATGTCCACAAATGGATGAAAACAACCCCCAACGAAGACCACCTCCAGTGTCTAACAAATCGGTCAGGGACGCCAAGCTCTCCAATACAAATCGGTCAGGGACGCCAAGCTCTCCAATACAAATCGGTCAGGGACACCAAGCTCTCCAATACAAATCGGTCAGGGACGCCAAGTTCTCCAATACAAATCGGTCAGGGACGCCAAGTTCTCAAATACGAATCAGTCAGGGACGCCAAGTTCTCAAATACGAATCGGTCAGGGACGCCAAGTTCTCAAATATAATGCGGTCAGAGACACCAAGTTCTCAAAAGCAAGAAGTCCCAATGTGAAGACAAGTTCAACAACTTCTACAAGGTTAACGATCACTAGCAAGATGCAGACTCAACCAAATTCCTCCTTCAGGTCAAAATGCCTCCAAACACAGCAAATCGTCAGCCGTAGCCTCAGTCCTTTCGGCAGCTACAGGTAAGCACAGCACAGGTATGAAAGCATATCTTAGTCAACTACTTTTCTAAAAGAACATTATCATCAAATCTTAGGGTGACTTCCCAAAAATAGTCAGATCTTAGGGTGACTTCCCAAAAATAGTCAGATCATAGGGCGACTTCCCCAAAATAGTCAAAACCTTAGGGTGACTTCCCAAAAACAGTCAGATTACAGGGCGACTTCCCAAAAATAGTCAAACCATAGGGTGACTTCCCAAAAATAGTCAGATCTTAGGGTGACTTCCCAAAAATAGTCAAACCATAGGGCGACTTCCCCAAAATAGTCAAACCATAGGGTGACTTCCCAAAAACAGTCAGATTACGGGGCGACTTCCCAAAAATAGTCAAACCATAGGGTGACTTCCCAAAAATAGTCAGATCTTAGGGTGACTTCCCAAAAATAGTCAAACCATAGGGCGACTTCCCCAAAATAGTCAAACCATAGGGTGACTTCCCAAAAAACAGTCAGATTACAGGGCGACTTCCCAAAAATAGTCAAACCATAGGGCGACTTCCCCAAAATAGTCAAACCATAGGGTGACTTCCCAAAAACAGTCAGATCACAGGGCGACTTCCCAAAAATAGTCAAACCATAGGGCGACTTCCCCCAAATAGTCAAACCATAGGGTGACTTCCCAAAAATGATCGGATTACGGGCGACTTCCCAAAACTAGTCAAACCATAGGGTGACTTCCCAAAAATAGTCAGATCTTAGGGTGACTTCCCAAAAATAGTCAAACCATAGGGCGACTTCCCCAAAATAGTCAAACCATAGGGTGACTTCCCAAAAACAGTCAGATTACAGGGCGACTTCCCAAAAATAGTCAAACCATAGGGCGACTTCCCCAAAATAGTCAAACCATAGGGCGACTTCCCAAAAATAGTCAAACCATAGGGCGACTTCCCCAAAATAGTCAAATCATAGGGTGACTTCCCGAAAACAGTCAAAACCTTAGGGCGACTTCCCCAAAACAGTCAAAACCTTAGGGTGACTTCCCCAAAACAGTCAGACCATAGGGTGGCTTCCCAAAAATAGTCAAATCTTAGGGCGACCTTCCTAAAGCAGTAGGGTCGACGACTAAAGATAGTCGAAAGACTCGAACTACGAAAGGGCTTGATTCCCACTAGGGATACGTAGGTAGCCTATCATTAGGTCCAGCCCCTTGACCAAAACGGTCACCCTCTCCTTCGGCAGCAGACGAAGTCCACCGAAAGGCCATTTCAAATTAAGGTCCGAGGCGCCTAAAAAGCCATCATCATCAAGGTTCGAGGCACCTAAAACGCCATCTCCAAGGTCCGAGGCACCTAAAAAGCCATCATCATCAAGGTCCGAGGCGCCTAAAAAGCCATCATCATCAAGGTCCGAGGCACCTAAAACGCCATCTCCAAGGTTCAAGGCACCTAAAACGCCATCTCCAAGGTCTGAGGCACCTAAGACGCTATCATTAGAAAGCGATAAATCGCAATCATCCCCAGCAGAGACCGAAAATGGTCATCCCTATCCCCAGCAGAGCGGATAGCCATCAAACCGAAAATGGTCATCTCTTATCCCCAGCAGAGTTTCTTTCCAGCAACCGACTGTAGAACTCACTCATCAGGTTCGAGGCACCTAAAACGCCATCATCTCCAGGGTCAAAGACCCGAACTACGACTGGCTTGATTCCCATTCGGGATACGTAGGTAGCCTATCGCTAGGTTCAGCCACTCGATCACTTGATCATCCTGCCAAAATATGGAGCCTTACTCTTATCGACGACCCCGCTTCCTTCGAAAGCGCCGTCGCCGAGGGGCTACTGTAAGTGCTCCAATTTGAGCTTGTTAGTCTTTTCGTTAGAAAATTAACGAAAGTCATAACAATTACTAACATTACTAACAATTCCTAACATTTCTAACTTTTCTAACAAAGGGAGGGTAGAATGGGCATTGCCAAATAAAGATAAACCAAAGAAAGCATCTTAAAAAGCAAAACAAAAGAATCAAACCACAAATAGAAAGGCTGGAAACACAAAAGCGGTGATTAATTTGGGTTTTTTGAATTTTTATTCTTCCTGTCCAAAGCTGGAGCTGTAATTAATGAACAGTGCACGCCTACTGATCCAATCCGCGCGGACATGTATGACATTTCCAGTGTCCTATAAATTGAACCCTCCTCTCTCAGTTTAAGGGAGGAATTTGGACACAGCAACGAAGTTCTGGCGAAATATAGAGAGAAAACAGTGGGAATCCTTTGATTGCCACCATTTTCTCTTGAATATTTCCCAATCCACTCCAAACATTCTCAAATCACTCTTAAACACACCAAGCTCAAGCTTGAAACACTACTCAAGAGGAAGATTAGGGAGAAAACATGGAGGACTTAAGTGTTATCCACTTGTTTTCTCTTTGATCAACTCTATCATCAAACCCTAAACACATTCAAGCCTTGAATCCACCTAAACACAAATCCAAACACCAAATCTTGATACTCCTCAAGTCAAAACAACAAATCTTGATACTCCTCAAGTCAAATTCCAAGCCTAGGAAGATAGGGTGTCACCATTGGTAAAGCCCTCCTTCTCAAAACCCTAAAATTCTCTTTTAACTTCTTGTTCATCTTGTTCTTCTTACTTGGGTCTTTTTGATGTCTATTTTAACCTAAGTTTTGACCCAAGATGGTCATCTTGAAGTTCATCTTCATGAATGACCATCTCAAATGGTCCACATTTTAGATCTCTAGTTGATTTTTCTCTTAAATTTCATTTCTACAAAACATCCCCTTTCCCTTTGCAAAGGACATGTTTCAACCCCATAAATTCCCCAAGGATGACTTGAATATGATAACCACTTAACAAAAAGTAGTGGTATCAAGTCTAGGGATGAAAATGGGGTGAACATAGATGCAAATCCCCCAAAAATCACATTTTCCCTCAAGAACATCTTGCTGTCCAGTAGCATTGTTCTGAGACCTCAGTCCATTTTCCTATTTTTTGGACCCAGAAAAACTTGGAATTGGATGTTGACTACAAAACACTTTTTGTAGCCAACATCTAGATCCTTCCAAGTTCAGCATTTCCTTCCAGTACGCCTCCAAGTGTTGGAAATAGCAATTGAATTTGATGAATCGAACTTCTTCGGAGTCCGCTCGCTTGAGTGTGTCGACATAGTTGGCATTGCTGGATTCCAAAGGATGCTGGCGAGACTTGCCTCTTGAAGGATGTAGCCCCGGTGTTTGACTGTGGGCGTTCTTGGCTATTGTTTCAGCTTCGTTCCCTATGAGGAAACTGTCACCCCTTATGACTTCAAGGTCTCCCTGCCGGTTGATGAATTTGACGCATTGGTGGAGAGTGGAGGCTATGGCTTTCATGTGATGCAACCAAGGGCGCCCTAGCAGGGCTGTGAACTCGGAGGGGATGTCCATTACATGGAACTTTGCGGGCACCATTTGGGTTTCGTACCGCAGTTCCGAGTCACCGTCCCAGAATGGGGACGAGACGAACCGTCGTAGGCTTTGACGGTCCGGGTAGATGGGATCACGCGCCTTTCATTTATGCGGAGGGCCCTCATCATGCCGAGGGAAGGACATTTACCGATGATCCATTGTCCACTAATACCCGGGAGTGACATGGTTTTGAGCCGAATAGTGATGTACAAAGCTTCATTGTGTTGGGAGACATCTCTTGGCAAATCTTCATCGCAGAAGGTGATCATACTCCCATATAGGTGAGGGTCATAGATTTGGTCCTTGTCTCGGGATGGAGAGTCATCAAGCCGGTCACTTCGTGCCTTTTTCTTGCGAGGCGTAGTCTTTGCCGAAGCCCACAGGTTATACCGATGCCTTTTGTGGCGGTTGCCATCTCCAGTCAACATGTTGATTGAGTGGGAGCGCCCAGGGCGCGTCGGTTTTTCTTCATCGGTGTATACTCGGGAGGCCGGATAAACCGAACCTTGGGCGACCACGAGGGGTTGGACTTACGTTCGCAGCACTGCACGGTATCCGAAGGTCTCGATTCCGTCGTTGGCAAGGCTTTTACGCTCTTTTATCCCTTTTTGCTTTGGGGAAGGCGACCTGAGTAGAGTACATAATAATCAAATCCCCGAGATGGCTCCCGAGCGTTCCCACCGTTATCACCGGCCTCGAATCTCTCCTTCAATTTTCTTTGGGAGGAAATTTTCTTTTTCTTAGGAGGACGGTCCTCGTGTATCCAATCCCGATAGTCCCTTTCAAGGCAATCGGGACGATCACAAATATCCCACCAAATGTGTTCTACGGCTGGTGGCGGATTTGGGACCTCGGGTTGAGCGGTGCTTTGGAATGACTTTGAGTGGAACTGGTCCGGGGATCTGGCTGCTGGACTCATCGGTAGCGAGTGATTGGGCTCTGTCGGATAATGAGAGATATTGAGGTCCGGGGAACGGGCACATGTTTGTCCTTCAAGGTAGCCCCGGTCGGTTGGGATATTGTTAAGGTCCCAAAGTGGCGTGTGGCCTCTTCAATCCGGGCTGTATGCATTGCAGCGTTCTTCCGGGGATTTGATGGTGACCATATTTCTTTAAGCGTTTCCTGATTTTCATCACTCAGCCTGATATTTGTGGGACCATCACTTTGAGAGGGGACAAGCGACGGTATACCGAACTCTTTCGTCCCCTCGCTGTTTGGGGGCCGGTTGCCCTGTAAGTCGGCGGGCGGGAGTCCGGCGGTGGAAACATAGGAATCTTGGGGTAGCATTTTGATGTATCCGGGACATTAAGAAGAGGAGGAGAACCCTCTTTCTGTCTTTGCGGTAAAAGTGCCATCGGAATTGAGGCGATAGTCAAACCATGACTTGCGAATACCCCCGGTAGGTCATCAATTTGAGCCTCATGTCGAAGTCTCATTTGTTCCACCAACTCGGATCCAATCTTTGTGCATACGAGGGATTTTGGAGGACGGAGCAACGTTATCCCCATCATTACCGGCGATGCGGACATTACGAAACCCGGAGTCGGAGCAAACGGTGAAGGCGATGACGCGCTTGACTCTTCCCAGCTGATCAAACGGTGACCCGGTGCCCGAAACCAAGCTTTGTGCGGAGGCTGGGGAAAGGACACGAAGGTTCGGATGTCAGGAATGGAAGGAGGGTAGGTGTTTGGGCTTTTGGCTCATGCAACATGCGGTTATTTGTTCACGTTTACTTAAAACATGTTTTATTAACCTAATCGGTTGGAAAAGATTGCTCTTCTTTTTCGCAAACTACTCGATTCTGGATCGGTGGGCCCCGTCACTACGTCTATAAGCCCCTCGTATTCCACCTGTATTTCGACCTCCCGGGGTGGACAGCCCCGGGCGAGGGTCCTATAGGGCAAGCGGGTCCCACCGACCGAATGAAAAATGATCCTAGAAGTCGGGCGGGTAATCGAGCCTTAACGAGCATTCGATGTAAATTACGGACAAAGCTGACGTTAAAGTCAAGATCTTGTCCGAGGGCTCGACGAAAAGTCGGCATGATTTGGGTGATAAATGTCCGCTATTGATCTTGACTTGTCGTCGGTTAAGCCGTAATTAGGCATGGAATAACCGTTAATCCTTGATGACTCGGTGTCAATCTTTGGGAGTCGGTGTATAATTTGTGCCGATCGAGCCGAAGTCAAGGCGCCGGTCAATATCTTGGTCAAAGTCTGCGGCGGAAAACCGGCGAACTTCGGCGATTAGCGGCGATTAGGGACCCGAGCGATATTGAGTCGGTATGCCGACAAAGGCTTGAAAGGAAAGGTCTATACACGGACGGGGGCATGACACAGACCAGACTAAAAACCAACCGGGTCTCGGACAAAGTGTGTCACGGACAAGTGCATGGTCGACACGAGGCTCCATGGGATGTTTGGGTAGTCCTGTGCTCATCCGAGAGGCGTAATAAGACCAAACGGACCGCGACAAGGATTTCCCCGGGTTAAGGACGTAGTGTGCAGTGTACGGTCACGTGCGCGTAGTGTGCAAGCAGTCTATATTCTTTTTCTGAGTAAAATAGAGATTTTTTTTTTATGTGTCTTAAAAATATGATGCATGATTTTTTTTTTTGGAAATTTTCTTTTTTTTTTTGAAAATCCTTTTTTTTTTGAATTTTTTTTTTTGAAAATTTTAATGAGCACATAAGCACGAAAATTCCGACAGTTAGGGACATTATTCCGACAGTCAAAATTTTGACTTTCTCCGAGGCGGCCAAAACAACATGAAAACTGTGCAAAAATCAACACACACACAAAAATGATTTTCAAAGCCGGGACGGAAGCTTGACCCTCAAAAGCTTTTTTTTTTGAAAACGGTGATACCGGTACGTGGGATTGTTAGACCACAATTTATCCCCGACTCGTGTTAGGAGGCGATAACGGGAAATTTAATGGTTTCCACCAATATACCGAATACCATTTTTTTTATTAAAAAGCTTATGTCCCCAGCGGAGTCGCCACTGTAACGATGTGTTGCCTTTTTCGCGGGAAAAATTCGATTTTTGCGTTTCTTTGAAAAACCAAATAAAACCGGAAAAAACGGAGTCGCCACGCCATTTTAATTTTGAAGGGCAAAACTTTGAAAAAAGCCCGAGATCAGAGATTTAGGTTCGGAGGTCATGTTACGCGTCGGGAAGGACGTTAGTGTGCACCCGACGCGCCTCGTAAAAACGAGTCTTCCAAGCTGAAAATCATTTGTGTGTGTGTGTGTGTGTTTTGGCCAAAATAAGTTGTAACTGGAAAAAGTAAAAATGGGGATGTCTTTTTAAGACTTTAAACTGATCCCATGATTTTTTGGAGAATTTTTGGTTTGAGATTTGGTACTCAAAAAACCTTTTGAAGTTGAGAAGTCACTTCTGCCAGAAGGAAATGGCAGCAGACACCTGATTTTGAAATGGATTCAAGGGTCCTAAAACATCATAATCTGGATGAACTCAGAGAATGAAAGTTTCTCTAGACTCCTTGAATAAACTTTGTGTGAAAGAAATTTCCATTTTGGAGAAGATTTGAGGGGTCAAAACCTTCTGGAAACCTCAGATATGAGATCTGGATTCCCAGAAGCTGATGAACTAGCCTCTGAAAGAAAAATTGAAAAGAGGAGTTTTACTCACCCAAAAAATAAGGTAAAAATATGTCTGGAAAGCTCTGGATATTGGCTACAAAAAGTGTTTTGTAGTCAACACCAAATTCCAAGTTCATCTGTGTCCAAAAATTAAGACCATGGACTGAGGTCTGAGAAAATTGCTACTGGACAGCAACTTCTCAAGAAAGAAAATATGATTTTAAGGGGGGTTTTGCATCCATGCTTGTCCCCATTTCCCTAGGTTTTGGTTAGTGATCACTAGACATTTTAGTGGTGAATCAACTATACCAAACCATCCTTGGGGTACATTAGGACTAAGCATTTCATTTGCTTGGGGAGGGGGATTTTACCCTTTGAAATCAAGATTTAGTGCTTGAAAATGGTTTTTTAGGGTTTTGAAAGTGCATTTTTGCAAGTAAGAAAGAAAAGCTTTGAAAATAATGTTGATCTTTGTAGAAGATCATCCATGGAGATGGTCTTCCATGGTGATCTTCTTAGATCTAGAGAAAAAAGATGAAAGAACTACATTTTGTAGTTTGAAGATGCATGCATGGATGAGATTTAGGGTTAGGAAGAGGAGGGTTTACCAATCTTCCTTGTGTTCTTGAGTGTTTGGCTTGAGTGTATGAGTGTTTAGGGCTTTAATATGAGAGTGAGTGGATGAGTATGAGTTAGGAAAGATTGGAAAGAAAAAGGTGACAATTCTTGAGAATTCTCACTGTTTTCTCTCTATATTTCGCCAGAACTTCGTTGCTATTGTGTTCTTCCTTCCTTATTTTTGTGACTGGAGGGCTCAATTTATAGCCCTCTGAAAATTACATACTTGTCCGCGCGGATAGGATCAGGCAGCGTGCACTGTTCATTAAATGCAGCTTCAGCTTTGGACAAGAAGAATAATCTTTTTCAAAATTCAAATTGACCAGCCAGTTTTTGTTTCCAGCTTTGCTATATTTGGTTTTCTTCATTTGTTTTTCTTTTTTGAGATTCTTTTTAAGGTTTAACCTTAAATAACAATGCCCATTTTACCCTCACTTTGTTAGGAATGTTAGGATAGTTAGGAATTGTTAGAAATGTTATAACTTCCGTTAATTTTCTAACGAAAATTCTAACAAGCTCAAATTGGAGCACTTACACTTTGCACCCAATAGCCCAACCTCAGATATAATATCTAAGGTATACTTACGTTGGCACAAGAATAGTCCAGAGGAGCTGCGAGCAACCTCAATACCCAAGAAATACTTTAGGGAGCCAAGATTTTTCTTCTTAAAACATTCACTCAGGTACTTTTTAAAAGACTGTAAAGCAGCTGAATCGTTCCCAACAATAATAAGATCGTCAACATACACAAGTATATTCATATGAATTGTACCCTTCGTGAATGTGAAAAGAGAATAATCAGAATAAAACTGCAAGAATTCATAGCGTTTCAAGGAAGCCACCAATTTAGCGAACCAACAACGAGGGACCTATTTCAGGACATAAAGATATTTACGAAGACGACAAACCATATTAGGCTGAGATGCATTGAAACCCGGAGGAGGTTTCATGTAGAGCTCTTCCTGAAGATCACCATACAGGAAAGCATTATGCACATCCATTTGATGCAGTTCCCAATTTTTCGAGGCAGGAATAGCAAAAAAGGCTCGAACAGTGACCATTTTGGCCACAAAAGCAAAGGTTTCAGTGTAATCAATTCCTTCTTTCTAATGTTTACCGAGAACTACCAATCGAGATTTAAGCCGTTCAATAGCACCATCAGAATTATATTTAATCTGATAAATCCACTGAAGCGAGTAGGAGTAATGAAATCACCTGGCCTATCCAGATGACCAAGGTAAAAAGGAGAATTGTATTCGATTTTAGGAGGATTATTGTTGGTATTGGTCTTGTTGCCGCCGCCGGGCGGCGTGACAGTATCGTCGCCGACCATGAAATTAGACTCGTGTATGATGGAGGCTCTGATATCATGTAGAAAATCAATCTAGGGTTTTATTCATGTTTCTTGATTTTCTTATTGATCAACTTATGAATATATATGGGTTACAATAGAAAAAGGAAAAGAGTCCTATTTTCTTTTGACCAACAACGCCCTCTCATTGTTAGATCTGTCGTCTTGAAGGATATTACGTGGACAAGTGTGCGCAACGGTTCTCTCGCGAACTTCATGCTCTCCCACCAAGTCCTCCGCTACTGCTTTGTGACAAGCGAGCCAAGCACATTGACTTGATTACCACTTCGTACTAGAATTAGTCGCTTCCGACAAACTCTCTACAAAGTTTGTTCCCTCCGGTCTTCTAATTGCGGGCATCTTCATCAAGATTTTGGCTCGACCTCTCTTTGACCTTTTTTGGTTCAAGCTTCTTGTTGGGCTTCATGATTCATCCCACCTCTCGCTTGCGGGGGTTGTTAGTGAAAGTCATGGAAAATCAAAAATTTCCTTATCCTAATCTCTTCATTATCAAATAGCTTTTGTTATAGATAAACTAGAATAGTATTGAACTTATCACTCTCTTTAAACTCCTATTAATACTTAGCCTGCATGTTTGTGTTCTTCTACGTGAATAAAATATTTTCACTCATTTATTACCCACTCTCACACGAATGGTGATGTGATGCTCCATTTAAAAGTAAAAGTGTGTGTAGGGGCTTGGAATTGTCAACTAAAGTTTCATCCACTAAAAGGGTAAATACTAAATACAGGGAACGAAATATACAGGGAACGAAAAATTTCAATCCTGTCCTTGCCCGTCTCGTGTATATTTACATGAGATGTACTCAATCATCCCGTGTGAATCTACACGAGATGTCTCGTGTGGATCCATACGAGACACATCTCGTGTGGATCCATACGAGACACATCTCGTGTAGATCCATACGAGATGTCCCACCCAATCAGATTTCCGTTCAATGTTGAGGAGAAAATATCCGGTCCTAAATCTTGGGCAAATCTCTAACCCTAAATCCAATTCGGCCTCGTTCTTCTGAAATTTGTGATTTAGGGCACGTATAACAAAAATCAATTCGATTACCCAATTGGTTTTCCTTAATTTAGGGTTTTTATTTAGTTATCAATTTCAATATGGCCAGAAAATATGATTCCGACGGTGGTAGTAGCTCAGATTCTGGTGGCGAGGGTGTCCGGCTCCGGCATAGGTCGGAAAACCAATTGGGTAATGAAAGAGAGCTCACTTGCGAGTGAAGATTTTGGTAGAGAGAGAAAGTTCCATTTCCCAGGAGAGAGAGAGAGAGAGAGAGCGAGAGAGAAAGTGATGGAAAAAAAAAGTTATATAAATGGGTATTTTGATAATTTTTTGATTTCCTGTATTTTTGGTTCCCTGTATTTAACCATATCCCACTAAAAGTTAACATGATTAACTAAAGTTTACACTAAACCAGAGGCGGATTTAGTTTAAAAGATGGGGGTGCACATGCATCCGATTAATTCTATTTTTAGTTAGAAAAATATAAAAAATATTACATTATTTACGAAGTGCACCCACATATAAAATTACTTAATTTCCACCCTTTCTATTAACAGATTATATTAATAGTTCAATTGGTAAGCTGTTCAAGTTAATCACTAATTAACAAGTTTCAAATCTTACTAGTTACAAATAATTTTAATTTTTTTTAGCATCTGATATGAGAAATAATCTCTTTTTTTCAAAATCTTACTTGAATTCTTTTATAATCATATCATAAATAGTTTTTATTTATTATTCAAGTTAAATTTTTTGCATCTATTATGATAAATGATTTTTTCTTTTTCAATATTTTTATATTTAGATTCTTTTGCTCATTACTTTAACTAATATAAATAAATTTTATTTATTATCTATTAGTTTTTACATCTTTTATTGTTTATAAAATGTAAATTTGAAACTTAAGAAATAAATTACAAAATTAATTTCAAAAAATGCTTCCTAAATTGATGTTATCATTAAAACAACTATAACGTAGATATCATTTTTATTTTTTAATTTTTTTCATGACATAAACTTACTATTTTCATGTAAACAATAAGAAGATAACGGTGGGTTAAAGATTAACATATTTTTATAATTAACTTATGTTTTAAATTTTGTATTATAATCTCATCGCGTTTAAAAAAAATTAATATGAACTTTTATAATGCAAATTGTGCACATGCCGTCGAAAAATCTTAGATCCGCCACTGCACTAAACCATAAACCATAATGGTAAGTGACGCCACAGTAAACAATCTAGATCAGCATTAGTCCAACAATAGGTTGATCTCCATCTACTGTGACCTGAAATCACGAACAAACGACTAGCCGGTGTGGTTTACGGCTAATACCCTCCGGCGTGATAATGAGATATGGTGTTATAAGTTTGTATATAAACCGTATGAAAATAACTTGATCTCAAAATAGCCAAGAAGACATTACCTTTTTACGTTGAATGTAGTCTGGTATATATAGGAGCTCCGTATGATAATTAGGAATGCCTTAAATCGTGAAGATAATGTGGGCGTAATGATCTCCGTTATTGTAGAAGGCGGTTACACAATTAGTCATAGATCGACGCATATTTCTGTAGGCCGAGGTCGCTTGAATGTTCGAAGTCGACCTGGCTTTGTGCCTTGTCTTAGATGTGAATTATATAAGTGATCGTATGTCGTACGAAGCTAGGTCGGGACCTATGATGGTCGGATAATGATATAGGTCGACTGACCTTATTTTGGTGGGCCGTAGGCGTAGTGGCAACTGCATTGGCCCAATTAATAATTGTGCCTCTGTAATGCATGGAATGTTGGGCTTCAATCATTGGGCCTAGCCTGTCACTTTTATTCCGTTAAGTGGCCCCCAACTTTCTGTGTTGACGTTGTCGACCAGAAAGTTATGAAAAATTTATGTGATGGCTTACGTGGCTCGCTGTTGTAAGTACCCCAGTCTAGATCACTCCCCATCTGAGCACACGGGAAACACCGCGGACTCACGCAAACGTGATCCCGAAGACTAGTAACCTCCAAAAAGTTCAAAACCACCAACCAAACCAAGGGATGACCTTTCCGGGATAAAATGAGACAAAAGGACTTTTTAGGAATTACAAAAAATAGCCAGTTTGCAAACATGTCCGCACGGACCACTTTGAAGGGTGAAAATAATGATGAAAAACACTCCTTAAAGTCCACAATATTCCCTCAAATTCGGAAAAACCAAAACATTGGATTTATAAAAGAATCCGCGCGGACATGTTTGCAATTTTCTTGGGCCTATAAATAGAGGGCTCTCCCTCTCATATTTTTCACACCTCCCTTCTCTCCTCCCTCCCCCCAGCAAGCTGGGACAAGTCTGAACCGTCCCGAGGCGCTCCCGAGCCATCCATCCCGAGGTGCTCCGAACCCCTACCGGTCCATCCCGAGGCGTTCTCGAGCCATCCTGAGGCGCTCCTGAAGCATCCCGAAGCCCTGCCGGTCCATCCCAAAGCATCCCGAAGCCCTGCTGGTACATCCCGAGCCATCCCGAAGCACGCCGAAGCTCTGTCGGCACATCTCGAGGCACGCCGAAGCTCTGCCCGAATACACCTAGCTATCTCGAGGCACGCCGAACCTCTGCCCGCACATACCTAACTATCCCGAGGCATGCCGAACCTCTGCTCGCACATACCTAACCATCTCGAGGCACGCCGAACCTCTGCCCGAATACATCGAGGCATCCCGAAGCACGCCGAAGCTCTGCTGGTCCGTCCCGAGCCTTTTTGAAGCATCCCGAAACTCTATCGGCATATACACCGGTCCACAATCTCGGTCCATCCCGATTCGTCCCGATCGACCCCGACGTCTCAATCAAACACATTCCCCCATGGAAGATAGACACGAACCAACATTGGTATGGCCTCCTTCCCAATCTATTTCAATTAATTTCAATATTTAAATACATAGCATACAATGTAGACATCCTTTTTAAAATGCATTTTTAAAAGCACACACACACACAACTTTTAAAGAAAGAGGGGTATCGAAAGACTTGTGTATATGAGGCGACTCGGGTGAGCTCAACTATCTCTTCCCGAGGCGTAACCTGACCTTCGAACTCGAAATCTCATCACACAACAGCAAAACTAAAACAAAAGGCTTTTCTTAATGTTTTGGGCATAATCAAAACGGCATGGCGACTCTACGACGAAAACGCAGCACGGCCTCGACAGCGCGAGATGTCCGGTCCGCGCGCCGGATTCGGGTAATTTCAGCTATTTAAAGGTCGATTGAGTAGACGTAGATCGTTCTCTCGACCATTGACTACTGGCGGTTGGATACGCTGTTTAATGCGCCATAATTTCCGTCGTAATGGTACGGTTCTAGCGATTGGACAATTGTCTTGGGAACCGCTGCGGAGCATTAACTGACAAATCTGAACGGTTATGTCCCCCACCCTTTCCAATTCAGGTAAGGAAAAGGAGGCGTATAAAAGGAAGAATCCCTTTCCTTTTCGAACTTTACAATCCTCTAGCAAACAAATACTTCAACAAGAACAAAAGCAATGAATTTGATTTTCCATTGTAGTCGAGCTTTCTGCTTCGTCTTTGAGTTCCATCTTCCTCAAATCAATCAAGGTACCCTTCAATTTCTCTGTATTAGGTTTAATTTCAAGTTTCTCCCCTTATTCTCCCATGTCTAGGGCCTTTGGCTTCGAGCTATGTGTTAGGTATGGGTACAAATCCATAAACGTTAAGAAATAGAGGCTAGAGGGTCCATGTAGGGAGCTGACCAGAGAGGAGTGCATTACCATTCTAGATAGGTAGATATTATTCTATGGCGAGGTAGGGTTCCCAGCGGGTGAGAGTATGGGGGATTTGGAGGCGGATAATCCACGGATTATTCATTTTCGTCTTTTCAATAAGCTGATAGACCACCTCATAGTATTCTATATCAAGTCCAATAAACCTCCCTTCCCTAGAGATAGGTTAGCATTCTCAGGGGAATCTAGGTCGCCCTTAGGTAGTTCGGAACATACTTCAACTAGGTTTGATTCCCTTATTTCTGTGTCTTCTGTAGATATGGCAGCTCAACAATCTTTCGTTTCTACTTCGTCTAGCTCCTCCTCAGGCAACATCGTGGACAAATTTTGCTCGGCCGTGGTTCCAGGTCGCAATGAGAGGGAATATGTGGCCCTCAGGCCAATTATAGGGAGGAAGAACGCTGAATCCCGTATCAAAATCCTTCACAACTTCTTTGAGGTCCCTAAAGATGACTTCCACCTCACCCATTTCACGGAGAGGAAAAGGAAAGTCTTGGATGTACTGAGGCCTGAGCTCCTCTAGGGTATCCTTCTATTACGGCCAGTTTGAGGCCGAGCTACGACTTCCCCTCGATCCTTTTATCTGCGAGTTTTTGGAGTGCATGTCCACTGTCCCTATGCAATTGGGCGCCAACAACGTAAGGGTGTTGGTTTGCTTTGTGATGGTCTGCAGGTTCATGGGGTATGAACCCTATATGCACGTGTTTAGGAGGTTCTTCAAGGTAGTGCAAAATGAGAAAACCTTCGAAATAAGTACCCCGGCCAAAGCTAAGGCCCCTAAACTGTTCACCAACTTGACCGACAAAGTTTCAGGGTGGAATAGCCACAAGATTCTTGTGGAAAATTGGAAGGGATGGGAGTTCCCCTTGCCTGAGGCTGATAGACCTCCCATGAAGGAGGAGGATTACTAGGTGCCCATGTGGAGCAGGGAGCTCACTCATAGGTTGACATTGATAGCTTGAAGGAGCACCATAAGTTGGGCCACTCTTAGCTCGTGTAAAGATTTCATCATTCAGGCCGGAATGATGCTAGGAGGAGATAGAGAGGTAGCCCCTTTAGTGCCCATAATTCGTAGCCTTAGGTACCCAGATTGGGTTATCCATGAGCGGGAAAGGTTTGAGTCTCAGTGCTACTACTGCAAGAAGAAACCCGGCCATTACAGAAGCCTGTTTCACTATATCGGTTAGTATTTAACTTGCTTCCTTCTTAATTCACAAATTTTTGTTCGTATATCTCTTTGATGACTATTTTCCCTTTGATCGTGTAGTTTTAACAGCTGAACAGGAGGCCAACATGAACTGTGTAGTCGACCTCGGTGATAGGCGCAGGAACAAGAAGGCACATGGAGCTGCCAATGCCAGAGCTAGCCGGGAGAAGGATGCAGAGGATAAAAACACTTTGCTTCCCAAGAAAGGAGTGGGGATGGTCCCCATTGATGGGTCTGGGCCAGTAGAGCCCATTGAATAAGCCCCCCAAGTGCAAGTTATTGGGGGGGAGAAGGGAGGTCGACGGGTCGGGCTCCGATCCCATGCATGAGTCAGTTGGGGTAGACCCCACAATATTATGGACTTGGAGCTTGACGATGACGAGCAAGAAGATGTTGATGATGACCTTCCCCTTAATCGGCTGAGAAAAAGGTCCCATATTGACCTGGGACTAGGAGAAGCTGGAACTTCCCGAGCAGCGGGATCCACTTCAAGCCATCCTCCACCTCAAGTTCCCTCCTCCAGAGGCACCGAGGAAGTGCAAGCCTTGGTGGAGAGGCTGAGTGATGTCCCTCCCCTCTCTGGGTTAATAGCTTATGCTGCCAGTATCCTGCCTGGGATAAGGGCAAATAATTCAGAGGAGGGCAGTGGACAGGGACCTGCTGGCCTAGTTTGTAGAGGAGGGGCTCACTCCGGAGGAATACCATGACAAGTCCGGCCTCCTGGCTTCCGAGGTAACACTTGCATTTTTCATACTTTCTCCTTTTGTCTTTGGTCGTCGTGTTTTTGATAGCTATTATACTTACCATCTATTTTTATCCATGGAGAGCTGCAATAGAGAAGGAGCAGATAGCCTCCACTAAATATTTGAGGAAGCCTAGGGAGGCCGTCGAGCTGAGGAAGAAGTTGGTAGACTATGACTCTCAATGTCGAGCTCTCCAGGCTGCCCACTTTAATGCTAAGAAGGAGCGGGATGAGGCTCTGGCTGACTTGAAGGTAACGACTAGCTCCTCTCCAAGCCCAGGTAAAATCTCTAGCCCCTGCCAAAGTTGCCTTGGAGGAGGAGGTGGCCCTAGCTCGCTAGGAGAAAGCCAAGGCTGAACGAGACTGACATAAGTCTTCAGTCGAACCAGTTTAAGAACGAGATTGAATTAGGACTTTAGTCGAGTCTGTTTAAGGAACGAGTCTGACATAAGTCTTCAGTCGAACATTTTTAAGAACGAGGTTGACTTAGGACTTTAGTCGAGTTTGTTTAGTATTTCGAGATTGACTAGGAGTCGGATCTGAATTGAACATGATGCAAGTATAACATAGTTTGTAAGTAGAACTTCTCGGGGGTAACCACATTTTATTGATGAAGTAGATTGTTACATAGAGGGCTCAATCAGAAATAATATCTAACTTAGTGGCCAGCATGCCAAGGGTGCTTTAGCTCATCACCACCTGGATGACCAATCATGTAGGTCCCATCCTTCACAACTCTAGTAACGATGTAGGGTCCTTCCTAGTTCAGAGATAACTTGTTATGTTCAGCTTTCCTTCTAGTTACCTCGATCATCCGTAGGACGTAGTCTCCAACGTTGAACGACCTCTTCTTTACCTTCTTGTCATGATATCCCTTAGTTTTTTTCTTGTAATTGACCGTCCTAAGCTTGGCAGTCATCCATTTCTCGTCCAATATGTCCAAGTCGAGCAATCTGTTGGAGTTATTTTGGTTCCGATTAAACAAGGCCACCCTAGCTGTAGGAATTCGTAGCTCGGCAGGTGTCAGGGCCTCCGACCCAAATGTAAGAGCAAATGGAGTTTCCCTTGAAGGCCCCCGAGTGGTTTTGCGGACTTCCCAAAGAGCAAGAGATAGTTCATCCAACCATCTGCCAACTCGACCAATTAGGCCCTTACTTAGTGCTGTCAATACCAATTTGTTTGCTGCCTCTACTTGCCCGTTGCCTTGAGGATAAGCGACTGGCGACTTCCACTGTTTTACCCCCAACCTTTTCATCTCTGTTTCAAAAGTAGTTGAGAACTGTAGCCCATTGTCTGAAACAATTGAATGTGCCACCCCAAAGCGACACCAAATATAATCATGGATGAAGTTGATGTTGTTTTCTTCTGTTATCTTTACCAAAGGTTTTGCCTCGATCCACTTGGTGAAGTAATCAATAGCCACTATCACATACTTATAATTGCCATGGGTAGGTGGGAAGGGTCCAATCAAGTCTACCCCACACATGTCGAACGATGAAGCTGCGATCACAGGTGTTTGCTCAGTTGTTGGGAGCCTTGGTAGGTCAACATATCTTTGACATTTATCACACTTCTGCACAAACTCACGAGCATCCTCCCTTAGATGAGGCCAATAGTACCCCAAGGTGAGTATCTTGTCCGCTAAAGTTTTGGCCCCCAGGTGTCCACCACATATTTCACTGTATACCTCGAGCAAGAGTTGAGGAACTTCCATAGGATGAACACACCTCAGTAATGGATTCACAAATGACCTTCTGAACAATGAGTCCCTATGTATAGTGAATCTAGGTGACTTCTTATTTATTGTTCTAGCTTTTTGCTCATCAACTGGTAGCTCGCCTGTTTCGATGTAGGCCTTCATCTCGTCAATCTAAGACTTAGAGCCGTAGATCGAGTATAGAACCTGTACTCTTTCGTATGTTGGATGCTCTAAGTATGAGATAGGTTCTCCATGCTGCTCGTCTGAAGTGGCTAATTTAGAGAGTAAGTCAGCCAATTCATTCTCGTCACGGCCTACTCTCTGTATCTCCCAAAATTCTAAGTCTAGGACCAACTTCTTCACCAGCTCGCAATACTTGATCAGAACTGGATTAATCACTTCATATTCTCCCTTGACTTGATGGACGATTAACTGGGAGTCACAATAAGCTACGATCTTGGTCGCCCCAAAATACTTGGCATATTCAATTGTTGCAAGCAAGACCTCATACTCTGCCTGGTTGTTGGAGGCTTGGAATTTGAACCTTTAAGCTTCTTCAAAATCTCTACCAGTTTATGGTTCGATCAACAAAATCCCTGCTCCACTATCATTTTTAGTAGCAGACCCATCTGAGTAAACCTTCTAGCAGTCGTCGGGCAAACTCACTATCTGTTGGCTTGATTGTTCTTTCCCTTTCAAGCTCTCTTTTGGGGTGGCCCCTGCATTGTCTTCCTTGGTGAATGCTAGTTCGACCAAGAAGTTAGCTAAAGGTTGAGCCTACAAATCTTTTCAAGGCCTATACTCGATATCAAACTCCGTCAACTCTATGGACCAGTTGAGTAGTCGACCTGAGCTTTCTGGCTTATGCAATATCTTCTTCAAGGGGGCATTAGTCATCTCAACAATAGGGTGGGCAGATAAGTAAGCTCAAAGCTTTCTGGCTGCTACCACCAAGTCGTAGGCTACCTTCTTAGCGTTAAAGTATCTCCCTTCTACGTCATACAAGGCCTTGCTCACATAATAAATTGGCTTCTGAAGGCCATTCTCATCTCTAACCAAAACTGCAGCTACTGCCCGATCTCCAGCTGATAGGTAGACATACAAACTTTCTCCTTAAACCGGACTACTCATCAATGGTGGAGATGCAAGTTATTTCTTGAGCTGTTGGAACGACAAGGAACATTCGGTTGTCCACTCAAAGTTTTTCATCCCCCTCAAAGTTTTGAAGAAGGGGAGAGACCTCTCAGCTGATTTGGCTATGAAGCGACCCAAAGCTGCGACCCTACCATTCAATCGTTGAACTTCCTTGATGCACATAGGCTCTTGCATTTCCACCAATGTCTTTATCTTTTCTGGATTGACTTCAATACCCCTCTGTGATACCATGAACCCCAGAAACTTGCCTGCAGCCACCCCAAACACACACTTGCTCGGATTCAGCTTCATGTTGTTTGCTCATAGATTGGCGAACGTTTCCCTTAGGTCAACCACATGAAGACCAACCTTAGTTTTGATGACCATGTCGTCAATGTAGGCCTCCATGTTTTGGCCAATCTGACTAACAAAGACTCTGTTCACCATTCTCTGATAAGTATCTCCAACATTCTTCAGCCCGAATGGTATCTTGGTGTAGCAATATATCCCTCCAGGTGCTTGGAAGGTTGTGTTTTCAATTTCATCCTTGTACACTCTGATTTGATCGTATCCCGAATAAGCGTCGAGGAAACTGAGGGTGGCATGTCCAGTAATTGAATCAACTAGCTTGTCTATCAGTGGAAGTAGATAGCTGTCCTTTGGACACCCAAATTCAGATCAGTGAAGTCGACACACATTCTCCACTTTCCATTGGCCTTCTAAACCATCACTACATTTTCCAGCCAAGTAGTGTAGGACGCTTCCTTGATTATACCTGCACTAAGAATTTTGTTTACCTCCTGCTTGATAGTTATTTCTTTGTCTGTAGCAAAAATCCTTAGCTTTTGGCTTTTGAATTTCATGCCGGGGTTAAACTCCAAGCGATGCACTACGACCTCATCTTTGACTCCCATCATGTCCTCTAATCTCCAAGAAAAAAACGTCTCTACCTTCCTTTAAAATCGACTATCTCCACCTTTTCTTTCGGTGATAACTGACTCCCTATTCTGATTTTTTGCTCGTCAACTGGTTCCAGCTCTGGGCCATCTCTAAACTGCAGAGTCTCAATGATAATTTCTCTGACCCTTTTTCTTTCCTCAGCCCAAAAGTGTGGAGCTTCTACCTCGATCATATCATCTAGCTCAGCAGCTATTTCCCAGTTGGAGGCCCCTAAGTTTTGGTTGACTTGAAGGCACAAGTCGCCAATAATGATCTGTTCGACCTGAACTGCATCTGTTGTGACCCAAGTATTTTAGAGGGACGTGTCGGCTCAGTCATGACTTGGTCATGTGAGGAATAGGTCGCCTCTTCTATACACTTGATCGTAGATAATCTGGAAATAGTGGTGACAGTTTGAGAACTTCCAACTTGCATCTGGAGTGTCTATCTCTAACTCCCTCTTTTTCTTAGAGCGAAGCACGTGATCCAGATATTCCCTAGATATGCTTAGAATGCACCCCACTTCTAGCACGGTGGGGAAATTGAACCTTTGATAAGGGATAGAGGGCACCATTGCTAGTTCGACCTGTCCAGGTATACCCAATATAGCATGGTAATCACTTATAACATCAATGACTATAAATGTTACCTTAGCTGTGGTCCTCAAGGGATGTTTTCCAATGTCCACCTCAAGCTCTATCTGGCCCTTATCATCAACTACCCTGTGATTGGTGAAGCCCTCTAGTCGAACTTAGTAAGGCGACAACCTGACGCCTATCAAACCCATGTCCAGGAAAGTTTTGTAGTATAGGATTTCTTTGCAGGCCCCCGTGTCGACCAAAATCTTGCTAAACGTGCAGTTATCAATGAGCCCTGGAATCACCAATGTCTGCTCTCTCGCAGCCATATTGTCTGCTAGCTCGTAAGGATAAAAACTGATCACTTCATCTAGAACACAGCTTCTAGGGGGCACATATGGATCTTTACTCAGCTGGAAAATCTTGTGCTTGAGCGTCGTGTTGCTTGTCTCTTCAGCAATTACGCCCAAAGTTAATCTTGGTTGCCTTGTCTCAGGTACACCCCTTACATGTCGATCTCCTACTGCAGGACGATCTCCCTTCACAAACCTATCCAACCTTCTTTCATTCACCCACTTTTGGATGATCTTTTTCAAGCTCATACGCTCTTCCGTGGTATGGTCGGTGTCCTTGTGATACTCATAGTACCTACCATTATCCCTTTTGAATCTCTTTTGAGTATTCGTTGGGGCAGGATGACCTAGGTTGACAGTGTTCATAATCTCTTTACGACTAACCGTGAGTGGGGTGAAGCTTTCAGGGACCCTTTCAGTCGCCCTAGTTCTGTTTTTCCCTTTGTTGTTGTCATTCTTTGGATGTCCCCCTTTTGTCGACTCACCAACTTCAGAAGGTTTAGAGCCTCTATCCTTCTTTCTTTCTTTCTGCTCATCATCCACAGCCACATCATAAGCCCTCTCAAACAACTCCTGCCTCGTGGTCGCACTCCAAACCTGGAGTTCATAATCAAGGTCGGGAGAGGACACTCCATTCCTAAAGCAGTTGATGACCTCCTTATCTGTAAGGTCTTCCTTGTTTTGGTCGACCATCTCATTAACCTGGTGAAGTAACTCATGATACTCTCTGTTTTGCCCTGAGTCATGTTGTTTAAGTCGGTCACTGTTTTCTTACGGGCCCCCGCTGTTAAGAACCTTTCTAGGAACTTCCTCCTCATATAACTTCATGAGGTAATGCATCCAGTAGATAGACCTCGGAACCAAGTCAGTGCTACACCTGTGAAAGTGCTGGTTATTGCCTTGCATAGCACGTCATCCTTAGAAGAGACCTAACACATAGTGGCCTCAAAGTGCTGCATATGATTCAAGGCATTGGTCATGCCTGAGTAATTCTCTAACACGGGCAACTTGAACCCTGCATGAGGTCCTTTGTTGAGCATTTCCTTGGCCAAAGGTCAAAGAGTATAGTCGTTTCGTTCGACCTTTCCATTGGTTGCTTTCCGATCTGCCTCCATATCATCCAATCTTCTTTTCAGATTGAGAAGCTCCCTAACTTCTAGGTCGCCTCCTTGGTGAGAGATCGAGTTAGACTTATGTCTCTCTTCACGGTGGTGCTCTCTTCTCAAGAGATTTCTCTGTCTTTCCTCTCTTGGAGGGGTCATTTCTCGCTGGGGGAGCGACCTCTCTCCCCTTTGTGGCGACCTACGCTGAACAGCCTCAAGCTGTCTTCTCTAAGCTGAGTCGGCTTCTTGCTCTCTTTGCTGGTTGAGCCTATCCCTCAGGTTGCCAGTCTAGTCAATGGAGATGTGGGTAGGAGGAGGCATTTCATTCCTTCTCTCTTCTCCTGACGGCCTAGGCGCCCCATTAGCACGCCTATGCGAGGTGAGAGAGGGGGCTACCCTTTGTGATCTTCTGTCGCCCTTATTAGGAGATTCAGGTGGCTCGAGCAGCTCATTCTATACGTCGAATAAACTCTGTAGCAGTGTAGCCCGCTCTAGTAAAATCTCCTTCCTACCAAGGTGAGAAGTTGTGGAACATGCAATGACGCCTGCAGCTGGTCGACCTGTGTGGATCCTCTTAACTTGTTAGGTCACCTCTTGATTAGACAGGGGCCTCTTTTCACTCCTCCTATCTTGCATCCCCATTTCATCGGCCATGTTGTTGGAGCGAGTGGCCCTCTTGGTGGGGTGCCACTATGGAGGAGGTAAGTTAGCAGTACGATTCCTCGTACCCACATCAAGGTTTCCCCCAACATTCTCACATTGTGGTTCACTGGAGGCAGTGGCAGTATGTCTGTCTGATACCATGTTTGTGATTTGGCGAAGTTTCAAGGTCTAGTATGATCGTTTTTCGGCAATGAAACCAAACTGATGATGCAGGAAACGATCCAGATCAGCCGTATTACAGCAATAGGTTGATCTCCAGCTACTGTGGCCTGAAACCACGAACAAATGACTAGCCGTGATGGTATACGGCTAATACCCTCCGGCGTGATGATGAAATATGGTGTTATAAGTTTGTATATAAACTGTCTGAAAATAACTTGATCTCAAAATAGCCTAGAAGACATTACCTTTTTTACGTTAAATGTAGTCTGGTATATATAGGAGCTACGTAGGATAATTAGGAATCGCTTAAATCATGGAGATAATGTGGGCGTAACGATCTCCGTGATTGTAGGAGGCGGTTACACATTGACCTGTAGATAGACACACCTTTCTGTAGGTCGAGGTCGCTTGAATGTTCGAAGTCGACCTGGCTTTGTGCATTGTCTTAGATGTGAATTATATAAGTGATCGTTTGTCGTACGAATATAGGTCGGGAACAAAGATGGTCGGACAATAAGATAGGTCGACTGACCTTATGTTGGTGGGCCGTAGGCGTAGTGGCAACTGTATTGACCCATTTAATAACTGTGCATGTGTAATGCATGAAATATTGGGATACAATCATTATTTCTATTTCGTCACTTTTATTCCATTCAGTAAGATTATATGGGGGTTATGGTCTAAGTATATTTTTTATATCTAGCACCAAACGTGAAAATTGAAAATAATTCAATCATAGTTTTGGGCCAGCACTTGGAAGTTAGGTGTCAAACCTAAATATAGCTTATATTGTTACTCGCTTAGTCGCTTATCAAAACAATAATTATAATAACTTAAGCTTATATTTTATTGGCTATTGGAAATGAATAAACGTTTTTGTGTGTAATAATGACGAAAGTAATCATAAAAGTATTCAAAGTAGTTGGACGGCGTAAAAGAAGACATTATATAACTAATAGTCTAGTAAACATGGATTACTACTCATATTATAATATTATTTGAATTTGGGATTACCGTTGGCTCCTTCTTGAAGCAGGACAATAACACATGCGAATTAAAGGTAACGATTTCCAGACTATTCCGTTATCATTACCCAAATTGAATACTATGTATTTTTATCATTTAAGTAACAATTTGAAAAGAAAAAAAAAGAAGGTATTTTATGAAAATTTATTAGTTTTGATGCTGTCAAAAAGATCAAATAAGTCCAAATTCAGCGGTCGGTTGTACTCCGACGATTGAATAGCCTGAAATAGAAGAACAAACACGTAAACTAAGCTGGGGCTTCTCCGACGAAGGCCCTCCGGCGTGAGAGTAAGTATTTGCTTTGTGTGAGAGAGAAATTAATTTGACATAGTTTAGAGTCAAAATATAACGTACCAAAATGTGTGAATTATGGCTTGTATTTATAGGTTTAGCAATGTAGAATCCATGTTGAATTGTATTGCTAAGAGATAAGATATGAATCCCAAGAGGATTAATATTGAGGAGTCCTTGTTGGACCCAAATTTGTATAGGAAGTGGTTACAATCCTAATGAGATTATAACTGATGAATATTCTTATTTGAATAGGACTGTTCAAACTGCTGCACGATAGCCGGGATGGCTCCTTCCTCGTCATACGTAACCTGACCGGCTTACGATGAGTCGGGGAAGGAATAAGGGATAGCCGGAGAGCTAGTCATGATGATTGGATAGCCGAGAAGACCTCCTCGTCTTCAAGGGAGATCATCTCGGCCTTGGAGGGAGGTTTCCTCGGCACTTAAGTTGGGCTTTGTTCATTTCTCTTGCTTAGGCCTTGGTCGGCCTAGTGAATGCCGAGGTGATTAAATACGAGGAAGCCCAAGTCTTCCTTCGTAGCTGAGACTTGATGGATTATGTTTAGGGCCTAATCCATTTGGGCCTTGTCCGGACAAGCCCACGTTCATATCTCGATTTATACTGTTGTTCAAGTTTAGTTTTGAAAATATACAATAAAAAATGATACTTTAAAATGTTAAAATAGATAAAATATAAATAAACAATAAACAATAGACATTCATTTGTAAACATGTTACATACATTACTAAACATATTTTGTGTAAATAACTTCTTCAATCCCAAAGTTTTGATAGTCAAATTGAATTTGACTAAATTTATATAACAATATAGTCATTGCAATAAAACTCTAATTTTTATTTTCTGTTTACGATTCATTATTCTTTTCGTTCATAATTGAATTTCTACTTTTTTATTTTAATAAACCTTTAATATATACATATAATATAATTAATAAACTCACCATATAAGTGCTAATAATGGGAAAAGAGAAATACTTGATGCATATAAGTAAGGATACATTTTTAAAGGTTTAATAAAGTATAAAGTGACACTGATGCAATGATTCTTATGCATAATATATTTAAAATACTACGACACAACTTTCTCTCCCAAATTTTCATTATAAATACACTGCTAATTCTCAGTTTCTCACCATTGATCTTCATTCAAAAAATCATCACATACATTTTCCTCATATATTTCTCTTCAGATTAAAGCATTACTTCCTATTTCCTTTCAACTTTCAACATGACTGTAACTCTCTCTCTCTCTCTCTCTCTCTCTCTCTCTCTCTATACATGCATTCGTGATATATTTTGCGTCGTGCATGAGCAAGCAATCTTATATTATAATACTCTCCTCATTTTAAAATAAATTCTGAATTTTTATTTAATAAATAATTATTCTTACAATATTTAATGTCTGCATAAATATTTTTGCTTATATATATTAGTTTTGTAAATATATAATGAAGTGTGAATTTTGAAAAAATAAATCTCATTTAGAGACAAAGCTATTTAGAAAATAGATATTCATTTTGATTTTCTTAGAAACAAATTTATTGTGTGAATGCAAAAATTTGTCAAATTTCATAAATTTATTCTTTTCTTCCAATGTTCGATTATAAATATATACACTTTGCTTATATTTGGGGGGGGGGGGGTATAATAGAATTTCTAGTCCTTTTATTATATATATATATATATATATATATATATATATATATATATATATATATATATATATATATATATATATATATATATATATATATATATATATATATATATATATAAATAAATCATATCATATTATTATAAACAATTAAATATTATGACATAATACTTTACAATAATTTAGCAACTTCCTTGAAATATTTTCAAAGCGAGTAAATATGTCTATATAACATATTTGGTTATTGTTCTTTACAGATTTTGGAGATGATAGTGAACATGGATTGTGACGGATGCGCAAGAAAGGTTAAAAAAGCCCTTCGAAAACTAAAGGGTGCGAATCAAGTTCACAACTTATTTATTTCATATATATTGCTCATCATAACCATTATAGATTTCTTTACCTCATTTGAATTAAAGTCCATAAAAATCATTAAGTAAATAATAAGTGTAACAGTGACAGCATTGACGTAATTTTATCATCTAAGGAACAATATTATATATGAAATTAAATACTTAATTTATTGCGCTCTTAACATTTGTAGTAAGCATGATAAAGTGATATCATGTCAGTCATATCACTGTTACACTTAATTAATGTTAGTTTCTTAAAGAAAATCAATGCTAGTATATATTTTTTAAGAAAAATAAAAAAACTACCTTCTTAGCAGTGATGAAATGAAACCCTCATACAACTACTAAAGAAAAAAGCGGTGACCATATTTCAGGGGTGGACAGAAACAACATCATTATTGACATGGAATTGCAAAAGGTAACCGTGACCGGATGGGTCAACCCGGAGAAGATCCTAAGAGCTATAAGAAAAACCGGAAGGAAAGCGGATCGATGGCCATTTCCACACAACACTCCATTATTCCATAATTCACAATATTTTCAAGACCAATACTTTTATCATAGCCATCCATCATATTATTTCACAACCAAACACCGTCCCACGTATGACCATCAACATGAGCATGGTTATTACATCAATGGCCGTGACGATAATCATCAATATGGGCATGCTTACTACGACCATGAATATGATCGTCGTTACCGTGATCATCAGGCATCCTCGAGTTCAAGTGTTAATGATGGAAGAAGCATTGGAGGATTGTTTAGCGATGAAAATGTTAATTCTTGTTGTATAATGTGAGATTAATTTTAACATTTTTCGTTATGAACATTTTATTAGAGGTGTTTCATGTACGAGTATTAAAATTTGTCAGTTAATTTGGTACTAGATTGTTAAAGAGGGCTGGAGATTTTCCCTCTATGTAACTAACTTTCCCACTTGACTTAACAAACTTAACTAATTAACAAACTTAGTTAACTGCTGCTTGTTTGTTAACTAACTAAACGGTATAAACCAAGGTACGAACGTGTATCATAATTGGGCAATGCCCAATGGTTTGAGCCCAAAATATAATCCATATAAGTCTCAAATACGACATAGGGAGTGGGTCTTCCCTATGTAGAAATGGGGAAGAAGGAAGTAGATGATGATGATACCTGCCACTCGTCCTTTCTTGCAGCGGATTAATGATCTACCTTCCAATCCTATTCTTGAAATTCTAAGTTTTGAAAAATATGCGGGAACTACAGACGTACGGGACCATGTGCAAAGTTTTGAATCCAGCATGACCCTCCTCACCAAGGCAGATGATATTCTCTACAAGACTTTCGCGAGTACCTTCTCCGGAACAGCTTTGCCCTGGTTTCGTGAGCAAAAGAAGGGAAGCATCGATAGCTGGAAAATCATGAGAAGGAGGCTCCTGGACCACTTTGCTACAGCGGGAAAGAGAAAGAAAAGATTGACAGACCTTGCTAACATTGAGCAAGGGAAGAACAAAACAAATGTGAGTTATTACAATCGATTCAGAGCCATAGCTGACCAGGTAGAGGAAAGCCTAACTGACCGAGAGGTGATTGTTTGCTTTAACTCCGGACCGAGGCCCGGACAATTGATATATGAACTTTCTGCCAGAGAGCCTAAGTCAAAGTTCGATCTGTACAATGTGGCTTACACCATAGCTATGACAGAAGAGAAAAGTAAAAAGAGATCTGAAAAATTAGAAGTAGATGTAGCTGGCACCAACCAGACTTCTAATGGATGTAACTACAAGGGGAAGAATAGAACCCGAGCTACTGAGAAAGCCAAGATTTTCACCTCCCTCACCAAAACTATAAAAGAGATCATGCAGTTGGTGAATGTACCAAGTCTCCGACCACTCGATGAAAGAACAAATTACACCCGGGACAGATTTAAGTATTGTGCCTTTCACAAGGATCACGGACACGACACAGACACGACACGGACAATTTCATCTCCCTCAAGAGAATGATCCAATGATGGGTAGACGAGGGAAAACTTCACTACCAGAAAAACAGGCTTTAGCGGCGAAAATTTCCGTCGCTAAAACAAAATTCCGTCACTATATACAAATACCGACGGAAATATTCCGTCGGTGGTCCGCCGCTACCAGCCCGCTGCAGCTTTTCGACGGCTCAAATTCCGCCGGTATATTTTGATTTTACCGACGGAATTAATTCCGCCGGTGTTTTTTTTTCGTCAGCGACGGAAATTTCCGCCGCTAAATCAATTTAATTTAATTAAATTTTCATTTCAGCGACGGAATATTCCGCCGCTGTAAAAAAATTCATTAAATTAAATTATTTTCACCGCCGAAAATATCCGTCGCTGGAATAAAAATTAATTAAAATAAATTTATTACAGCGACGGAAATTTCCGACGCTGAAAACAAAAATTAAATTAAAATTATATTAAAATTAAGTGATATTGCGGCGGAAATTTCCGTCGCTGTAATAAAAATTAATTAAAATAAATTAATTTCAGCGACGGATATTTCCGACGCTGAAATTAATTTTTTTTAATTAATTTTTTGTACACTGACGAAAATTTCCGCCGCTGAAAACAAAAATTAAACTTAAATTATATTAAAATTAATTGATATAGCGGCGAAAATTTCTGTCGCTGTAATTAAAATTAATTAAAATAAATTAATTTCAGCGACGGAAATTTCTGTCGCTGATACTGAAATAAATTAAAAAAAAATAATTTAAAATATCAATTATCCAAAAAAAATTTGTACCGATATAACAATTCAATTTATAAAACTAAAACTATAAAACTAAAAATCAATATCAGCGTACCAAACTAAAGACTAAATATCACCGTACCAAATTGGGAGGGGGAGAGGGGGGGAGAGGGGGGAGGAGAGAGGGGGAGAGGGGGGGATAGGGGGAGGGGCTCCCGCGGGTACCAAATATCTCAAATGTTTACAAACAAGTATAAAATAGTACAAACAAGTCTAAAATAGTCCGTAATCAACTCGGGGGAGGCCGGAAATTACCCTGGTCCTGGTCCAAACGAGCCATCAACAGCGTCAATTGTCTTTGAGTCTCTGCATGAGCCTCCGTAAGCTTTGCCCGCTCACGTCTCTCCTCATCCAACGCAGCCTGCAGCGTGTCGACCCTCGGATCATGAAACGTGGTAGGAACAACATTTGACCGACGGCTGGTCGACGTCGACGGGCATTGCCGCCCGTAATCCCCCATCCCTAACACTCGGGCTCCTCTCTTTGGATGTCCCTCAGAGGTGACCGAGCGCCAAACATCAGGCACGAAGGAAACGGGCTGGCTGGGAGGCGTTCCTTCGGGAACAATGGCGGCTTAATTTTTTTTAATTTATCAGCGTCGGAAATATTCCGACGGTGAAATTAAATGTTTTTTTTTAAATTAAACGCCGACGAAATATTTCCGCCTCTGATAAATTAATTTTTTTTAAATTAAACGCCGACGAAATATTTCCGTCGCTGATAAATTAAAAAAAATTAATTTATCAGCGGTGGAAATATTCTGTCGGCGTTTAATTTAAAAAAAAAATTAATTTCACCGTCGGAATATTTCCGACGCTGATAAATTAAAAAAAAATAATTATTCAGCGGCGGAAATTTTTCGTCGGTTTAATATTTCAAAAAAAATAAAATAAAAAATATTTTATTTTCACCGTCGGAATATTTCCGACGCTGATAAATTAATTTTTTTTAATTTATCAGCGGCGGAAATATTCCGTCGGTCTAATATTTCAAAAAAAAATAAATAAAAAATATTTGATTTTCCTCGACTGAAAATTTCCACCGCTGATCAATAAAAAATAATAAAAAATAATATATTTTCACCGGCGGAATAATTCCGTCGCTGATAAAGAAGTAGCGGCGGAATATTCCGTCGGTAAATCAAGCGCCAAAATAGTGGCGGTAATAAAATGAATATTCGAGGAATATTCGTTTTTGCGACGGAATTTAGCGGCGGAATTAAATTTCGTCGCTAAATTTGACGCCAAAATAATTCCGTCGCTAAAGCTTAATTTCCGTCGCTAAATAGCGACGGAATGAGTCCGTCGCTGTTGATTCCGTCGCTAAAACAGCTGTTTCTGGTAGTGCTTGATCGCTACGTCATGGGAAATGATAACAAGCGAAAAAGAAAGGATGACGATGACAAAGATGATGAAAGGGAGGACAGGCCTGCTAGGGTTAAACTCCATGTTATAAAGGAGGAGACAGTTTCCAACAAGAAACTGAAAGACCAAATACATGAGTTAAGTAAGGTCTACCAAATCCCCGCCTGGATCCATAAGGAAGAGGAAGTCATTAGCTTCTCTCCTAATGAGCTGGCTTGAAGCCGCGCAGCTCGAGAACAACCCCTAGTAATCAAAGGGAGAATTGATAACTGTGAATCTGAAAGGCTCCTCATAGACTCGGGGGCCTTCAGGGACATTCTATATTATTTCACCTTCCAAAAGATGAATCTGAAGGATAGCATGATGGAGCCATACTCTGGAAGACTAGAAGGCTTCACCAACCACAAAGTCAGCGCTATGGGGAAAATTGACTTATTGCTGGAAGTGGAGGAACATCCCTTCCGAGCCGAGGCCACAGTAACATTCGTAGTCATGGACTTGGAAAGTGACTACCATGCCATCATAGGCATTCCAATTCAAGGCAAACTTGGGTTGGTCGCATCCCTCCCTCAACAACGAGTTAAATTCTCTACTCGTCCTGGAATCGGATGCGTGAGGGAGACACCCAAGGACTTCTTGGAACATGTGATGAAAAGCAAAAATACATCCAGAAAAGTGGAGGTGGACACACCAGAGGAAAATCTGAAAATCTCTAAGTCTGTAAATACTACCAGCACCAGTTCTAGGCTGAATCTGATTTTTGAAGTAAAAGATGAGGAACACATGATACTAGATATCCACGAAAGCAATGTGTTGGGTATGCTCATTATAAGCCCCTCCTATTACTTGATTTGATTGATACCATCACCTAATTTATTTTATATGGACTATAGGATCTTATGTATGAAGTGTTATAACTTCAATTTTTAGTTAAGTCCATTTTTATAGTATAGTTACTTAGGATTGAGTAGGTTAATTTAGGATAAAATTTTCTAAGTGTTTTGGCTCTAGAAAAGCTAAGCTTATGCTGTATGCGGTTGACCGCACCCTCAGACCGCAGTACCATTTCAACCACAGTCATAAACCACATAAAGCTTGGCAAGACCGCACCATGAGAACTGCATTGATCTTACCTGACCTCATGGCTTGGAAGACCGCATTTCGTGGCTGTTCGCACTTCTTTCCTGACCGCATGACTTGCCATACCACACAGTCCTTAGCCAAATTGAAGATTGAGGAATTAACTGTGATCTCAACTTAGAGTTAACTCAGAATCTGATTATATCGTTGCATTTCAAATTAGTGACAGCTGGGATATTTCGTACAAAGGACATACCAGCACCCCACATCGCCACTAACTCTGCAACGTGGAGACAAAAAGGGAATGTGCTCTAATCAAACATCAACATCACATTGTCCTTGAAGCTTGATCAACACGAAATTCCAACTGCTATTTTATTCCAAGGCTATAAATAGACCTTGTGATCAAGCCTGAAGAATAAGCTTGAGTTCAAGAGACGTTATAATCCTCAAAGGGTTGAAGCTCAGAATCTCCAGAATCCTTCGAATCTTCAAACACTTCAAAGCTTCCAAGAATATCTTACCCAGAAAACTCTCAAGCCTTGTAACCACTTCTAGATTCATCAAGCTCTATCTTTATCATTATAAAGAGCTCTTGAATCTTGCACACACACACACTGGTTATTGTCTAGGATTAGCTTCATAGAAAAAGATAGTTAGATTTGAGATTGATTGATTCTCAATTTGTATTCTTTTGTAACAACTACTCAAATCAAATATACTATCTCCCTTAGAAAATCCAAGACTAACCATCTTGGTAGAGGACGTAGATCATTCACGATTGAACCTCTCCAAATATCTTGTCATTTACTTTCTGTACTTTACATTTCAAGTTCATAAGATTTCTTATTATTCCTTGTGTTTGATCTTCATATCTTTCCAACCACATTTTGAATTGTGTTAATAGTACAAATCTGCCTAAGCTCATTTTCAACCACGCGGTCGACCACACTTCACTATTTGTGGTCGACCACACTCCTTTACTACTCTTTTATACTTATAAACTTCCGCTGTGCATTTTACTAAGCTTGAAATTTGGTTTTAACTTGACCACACTTCAGCCTAAGTAAGCCAAGGTTGAATTTTTGAAAAGAATAGAAAAATTTAAACAACTATTTACCCCCCTCTAGCTGTTTTCATACTCTTGTTGCACCTTTGGGACCAACAAGTGATATCAGAGCCAACACCTTTTAAAACTGTTCTTTGTTTTTCAAGCTTAACAGCTTGGGTGCCGATTCGTCATGGCAACTTCAAAAGCTATGGCAACGATTAACTATTCACACATTCTTATGTTGGATGAAGATCACTTCGATATCTGGAAAGCTCGAATGCTAATTCATTTAGAGTCAATAGATGAAAGGTTGGTTGATTGTGTAAATGATGGGCCCTTTGTACCAATGAAGGCCAATCCCGTTCCAACCACAAATACTGAAATTCCTGAAGTTAAAAAGTTGAAAACGGAATGGACTGACGAAGAAAGAAAATATGTCGCATTGGATAGCAAAGCCAGACACATCATTTCTGGAACCTTATCAGTATCCACCTATCAGAAGGTACTCAAATGCACAACCGCAAAGCAGATGTGGGACTCTATTGAAAGCTATCTCGAAGGTGATGATCTGTGCAAGGAGAACAAAAAGTTCGAAGTTGAAAGAAGATACAGCAGCTTTACAAGACGACCGAATGAAACTCTACGTCAAACCTACGACCGCTATGTTAAGGTAGTAAATGCTTGCTTATCTCTTGGTAAAGTGTTAACTGATAAAGAAATTTAAATGACAGTCCTTGCTGCTCTGGGATCCAAATGGATGTACAAAGTAACTTCCCTCGAAGACTCAAAACATTTGAATGCATGGACTCTCAGTAACTTGTATGAAAATCTCAAAGTTTATGAGTTAAAATTACAACATATTGAAGAGGTTGAAGGGAAGGGAAAATCACTTTCTATGTCTGTTGTTGATCATGTGTGAGAAACCCTCAAAGCCTACCTCAGATCCTAGTATTTCAACTTCTCTCATCGATATGGATGACGAGGATTTTGCCATGTTTGTAAAAAGTTTTCAAAAATTTCGTAAAAGTTCAAAATCGTTTTCAAAAGGTAAACCTCCAACAACATCTTCAAGGGTGAGTGATCCAAAGAAAAAGGGTGCCCTTGTTTCCTACAATTGTAGAAAGCCCGGTCATTTTGCTTCAAAGTGTCCTCAACCTAAATATGAGTATTTGAAAAAGAAAACTTTTCCTTCAAAATGTTCTCGACGAAAAGGGATGGTTGCTGAAGAAGAAGAGAATTCAAAAGAACTTGCTACTTGGATTGAAACTGATTCTGATGAAGAAAGCGATGAGAGTTCCGAAGAGGTAAATATCTGGCTTGTTGCTGAGGATGCTTCTAGTGATTCAGAAGATGAAGTTTTCTATGAGTCGCCCAAAAATAGGAATGAGGTAATTTCGAATAAAACCAAGTTTGTGGCTGATAGTGTGGACTATAGCAACTTTGAACTCAATCCAAGATACCAAATTGGTAATTGTTCATTTTCTCGACCCATCTTTTCACCCAAAAATGAAACACCTTCAAAAGTTAAGTCAATCCCAAATATTTCAAAAAGGGTCAATGAGATTTCCCCCATGGATCAAGAAGAGACATTTAAAAAGGCTGAAGTGATGATCTAAAGGTTTGAAAATGTTAAGAAAGCCCTATCACTATCAACTGATGAAATTTCACAGCTCAAGACGGAGAAAGGTGTGCTAAAATCTGAAATCAAACTTTTGAAAGAAAAAGTCAGAAGCATGACTCCTCTTGCTGAATCAAATATCACACTTGAAACTAAAATTGATGCACTCAAAATTAGAAACGATGACTTGGTTTCTTAAAACACTGATCTTCAAAAGGTGATTGATGAGTGGACCAAATCTCGTGTGACTATGGATCAAATACTAGAATCCCAAAAGTCTAGTGGAAAAGAAGGCTTGGGATTCCAAACTAGTGACAATTTTAAGTGTGTCTCTTGCTGTGAAAAGAGTGAAAAAAATTCTGATCAAACTCGTGAAAATCCTAAGGTGAAGCAATCTAATTCAAAGGTTAAAGGACAGGAACCAAAGGCTAAACTTAACTTCCACTATGTCTACCCCAAGAATCAGACTGGGAATGATTCCAAGATGAAAGAAAAGGAAAAAGAGGAAAATGACCATGATGAAAATTATCATGTGGTCGACCTCACCATACCTCCGACCACATACCAAGCTTCCTCAAGCAAGGCAAGTGCTCCTAGGAAATCTGTGGTCAACCACAAAAATAAATTTTTTGTCAAAGCCAAAACCTCTGACCCAGTAAAAGATGTGAAACCAAAGGCTAGTAAAGAGTTTATCAAAACTCAGTGCGGTAGTGGTTTTCACCATTGTTCTGTGTGTGATTGTTATGGTCACTCGGCTGCAGAATGTCTTTTAAGATTCACACCTAATGCTCGAAGACATAATTCGCCTTCGTTCAAATAGGTGTGGGTTGTTAAAAGGTGCTAACCCCAGGACCCAAAAGAATAAAGGGGGCCTCGTGCTTAAATGTTTATTTTTCAGGTCCTTTGCTTCATGGCTGGAACTTCCATGGCAAATTCAAATGAATGGTATCTCGATAGTGGCTGCTCAAGACATATGACCGGAGATATCACATTGCTGGAAGATGTCCGTGAAGAAAGTGGTCCATCAGTAACTTTTGGGGATAACAACAAAGGAAAGACAATTGGATATGGAGTCATTCGAAAAGGAAATACCACTATAAAAGAAGTATCTCTAGTCAAAGGACTCAAGCATAATCTTCTCTCCATATCTCAATTTTGTGACAAAGGATTGCATTGCAACTTCACTTTGACAAATTGCTTTATTAAAGATGGCAAATCCGGAGTCACTTTGCTCAAAGGGATTCGTAAGAGTAATATTTATATTATCGATTTTAATTCTGCTTGCAACATTACTAATCTATGCTTTGTAGCAAAAAGTGTGAGTGAAAATAGTTGGCTGTGTCACAAAAGACTTAGTCACCTAAACTTCAAGTATCTATCAAAGATTGGAAGAGAAAGTCTAGTTTGTGGTCTACCTAAAGTAGCTGATCACCACGATAAGAAGTGTGTCACATGTCAACTTGGCAAACAACCTAAGGCATCTTTCTCCAGCAAGACCGTGCCTTCAACTTCAAGATGTTTGCAACTACTCCACATTGATATGTTTGGACCTGTCACCATCGCAAGTATTGGAGGAAATAGATATACTCTAGTTCTGGTGGATGATTACTCTAGATATACATGGGTTGAAATGATGATCTCCAAAGATGATTGTTATGACATTTTGACCTTGCTTTTTAGACAGCTCCAAACTCAAAAAGAAGATGACATCGTTAGTGTTAGATCGGATCATGGAATAGAATTCAAGAACAACGATGAAGCTCAATACTGTGTCGACCATGGTATTGACCATAACTTCTCTTCTGCTGGAGTTGTGGAAAGAAATAATAGAACATTGATTGAGGCTGGAAAGACAATGCTCGCTGAAGCTAAGCTACCTCAATATTTTTGGGCTGAAGCAACCAATACAGCATGCTTTACTCAAAATCGATCCCTCATTAACAAGACCTATTATAAACTCCTTATGAACTTTGGAGAGGAAGAACCCCCAACATAGCCATCTTCAAGATTTTTGAATGCAAATGCTTTATTATATACAACGGAAGAGAGCATAGAGGTAAATTCGCTCCTAAAGCGGATGAAGGTATTTTTGTTGGGTATGCCAAACATTCTAAAGCTTTTCGTGTTTTCAATAAAAATAGTTTAAAGATAGTAGAATCTGTCCATGTTACTTTTATGAACATTCTCTCCTTGAGCCACATTTGGCTTCAAATGTTGATGATGATTTTGCCGAGCCTAATGAGACAGGTGTTCCCCTTCAAACTACACCTAGATCAGAAAATCACTCAACTCAAGGAAACCCATCAACATCGACAGCACCAAATTTTTCAGAACCAACATCAGAAATTGCTATTGAAGATGTTCGTACTGAAGATGATAAAGTCGAATCTACTCCCATACATTCCATAGAGCCAGTACCTCAACTCACTTATAATGATAGCTCAAATGATGTACCAACAGAAGATCTTCAACAACAATCAACTCAACCAGACTTACCTCCAGAAATTCATGAGGTTAGAGATCACCCAATTAATAACATCATTGGTGATTTGTTCTCTGGTGTTCAAACAAGAAGTTCTCACTACGATGAGCACACTTCGCTATTATCTCAAATTGAACCAAAGAAAGTTGATGAAGCACTCCAAGATTCAAGTTGGGTTGTGGCTATGCAAGAAGAGCTCAACCAATTAGAAAAATGTAAAGTTTGGACTTTAGTTCCTAGACCAAAGGATCAAGGAGTAATTGGTACAAAATGGCTATTTAGAAATAAGATGGATGAGAATGGAAGCATCACGAGAAACAAAGCAAGGTTGGTTGCTCAAGGATATAGACAAGAAGAAGGAATCGATTATGATGAAACCTTTGCCCCCATTGCAAGACATGATGCTATAAGAATTTTCTTAGCTTATGCCTCCTTCAAAAGATTCAATCTTTATCAAATGGATGTGAAGAGTGCATTTCTCAACGGTGAACTTCAAGAAACAGTCTATGTTACACAACCCCCTGGATTTGAAGACAACAAACATCCTGATCATGTATACAAACACCAAAAAGCTTTGTATGGACTCAAACAAGCTCCAAGAGCATGGTATGATACTTTATCTAATTTCTTTTAGAAAAGGGCTTCAAACGAGGTAAAATTGACACAACTCTTTTCATTGCCAAATATAATGATCACACTTTACTTGTTCAAATATATGTTGATGATATCACTTTTGGCTCTACTAATGAAATTTTGTGTAAGCGTTTTGAGAAGCTCGTGAAAAGCAAGTTTGAGATGAGAATGATGAGAGAACTCACATTCTTCCTTGGGCTTCAAATCAAGCAATGTGATGAAGGCATCTTCCTTAGCCAAGCAAAATACACCAAAGACCTAATCAAGAAATTTGGACTTGAAAATGCCAAAGCATACGACACTCCTATGGCTACTGGTAACAAGTTAGACAAAGACTTGAAAGGTAATAAAGTTGATCAAACTTTGTATCAAGGTATGATTGGCTCCTTACTATATTTAACTACTAGTAGGCCAGATATCATGTTAATTGTTTGTGTTTGTGCTAGCTATCAAGCAGACCCTAGAGAAGCACATCTTATAGCTGTAAAATGTATTATTCGTTATCTATCTAGGACTATTAACCTTGGACTTTGGTATTCCAAAGAATCATCTTTTGATCTTATAGGTTACTCATATGCAGATTATGCAGCTTGCACAATAGACAGGAAAAACACAAGTGGAACTTGTCATTTCCTTGGAAATTGACTCATTGCATGGGCTAGCAAGAAACAAGCTTCAGTTTCTGTTTCAACAACGGAGGCTGAGTATATTGCTGCTGGGAGTTGCTGTTGCCAGATACTGTAGATGAAGCAACAATTAGTTTACTATGATGTCCATGAAGGAAATTGTCCAATTTATTGTGACAATACATCAGCCATTGCAGTATCAAACAACCCTGTCATGCATTCCAAAATCAAGCACATTGATATCAAGTATCATTTTCTCAAGGATCATGTTGAAAAAGGTAACATTCATTTAGAGCATGTTGGTACTGACAATCAAATTGCAGATATTCTTACCAAAGCTCTAGACTCCAAGAGATTCATGTACTAATAAACTTGTCCATATTTTTAACTAACAAAAGTGTGTTTTGAGTTCATGTTTAAGATCAGATCAATAGAATGGCCCATTCCATTCATACGGTCGACCGCACCAAGCTTATCAAAATACGGTCGACCGTATAAGGTCTTTTAGTATGCATCAAGCCTATTAATCTCAAATGGACCGCATACTCCAGATTGGACCGCATGAGTATTTAACTCATCATTTCTAGGCTTTATAGAAGCCTACAATACGGTCAACCGTGTGGCTCAAATAAGTCATACTCTACCGTATGTTTGAAGACATCATGTAAGTATTCTAACTCTTTGTGATGTCTGGAACTTGTCCATTTTAGGACAAGATAATTGCACAAGGATACTTTTGCAATTATTTTTTCCTCGTATTTCTTAAATTCAAATCTTTTCAAGGAAAATATTTTATTTTAATTGACACTTGTACAACTCCCATTGGTTGTCCAAATGAGGACAAAAGGACTACCCCTCTTACACAAAGGACAACCCTGTGCACTACTCCTCCCTCCATAACCTCCGTCTCTATTACTCCTCTTCTCCACTAACCTGCACAAATCCTTACATTACTTTCCATTTGTCTTCTTCTATCTCTCTCTACTTTATCTCTCTAAAATTTGCTCTATAAATGGCTCCTTCGAAAATGGCTCCTTCGAAAACAGATTCTTCTCACAAAACTTCTGAAGAATCAAGCAGTGGCTCTACTCTTTCTAAATTCGAGATAATGGTATGAAATTTCTATCCCTAAAAACCTTGATTTTTGAACTTCAAAAATGGCAATATGGTCGTTCGTCTTCTTCAAAACGGGAAACCCATTTTCCTCATTTTGCTGATTTTTTGTTGATATTTGCGTTGAAATCTCTTCAAATATGACTGATTTACCATTATGAAACCATTTATGTTGTTTATTTCATGTTTACTTGGTACCTTGATGTTCAAAAACAAGATTTTTTAAAACCCTAGGTTTCGAGTTTACAGAGTTTCAAACCTGATTTCTGCAATTTATTTGAGTTTGAATCATGTTTTTAATGTTGTTTTGATGAAATTCCTACTCCTAGAAGCATGAAAATATAAATTTTAACAAGTTTTGTGAAAATCTGGAAATTTTGTTCTTCATGTTCTTCATATATTTTTCATGAGTTCATATGAAATTTCTTGAAAATATTCTATATTTTGGGTCTTGATTCAATTTAATCATGTTTCTACGTTTTGATCTGAAATTATGTTTACAAGTATTTTTTGTATGTTTTTGCTCAATACGTGAATACGGTCGACCGCATCCTACCTATTAATCTCACGGTCGACCGCATCTACAAACTTCTCAATTACTTCTCACATTTCAATCTATCATTTCTACAGAATATCAGTCACTTTATCCATGGTTGGGTCATTGACCGTCCAGATTTAGCTCAAGATGCTCTTAGGAGAGTCATGCTCAAAGCCTTTAAAGAATCTGGAGTTCTACCTTTCTTTAACATGAAGCAGACTGTTCATGTTCCTGCTCTTGTAGATCAATTCTTTCATTATGCCAGAGAACTGATAGTAAAGGATGACAAAGGAAGAAGATTCAAACTGATCAGCACTCAGATTAATGGAATTCCTTTGGATATTGATTATGAAGACATTGCTCATGTTCTGAACCTGAAATTTTCTAGGACTGACCCTATGGAAATAGATAAGAAAGATTTGGAAGACCTATCCTTGTCCTTAATGGACAGCAAAGCAGTGACAACAACCCCTAGGAAGAATTTTGATGAACTGATGTACCATATCAGCCATCTGGTTGGACACTGCTTCTTCTGCAAAACTGGAAATCTAGCCAACTTTAACAATGATCAATGGAAGATCTCAACTGCTATATTTCTGAGTACAAGACTGCATTAGCCCAAAATCATCTACCAATGTCTGTTAGCTATTATTTTGGAGTGTCAAAAGAATGAGGCAGCTGGTCACAACAAGTATAGAACTCACACCATGCTCATTTCTCTCATTCTGGCTCAGACAATCAGGATAGGCCAATACATTGACAGACATAAGGAATTGAAGGATGAAATTCCCAAGTCCAAAGTATTTACCAGGAAACACATGCAAGCTTTCAGAAACAGGTTTGGAAATGAGTTGTATATCCAATTCTGGAAAAAGGATCCTGTTAAAGAATTTATGCCTCTCAAAGGCCAAAAGAAAATTGAAAAGGATCATGTTGCTGAGAAGGAACAAGAAAAGGAAGATTTAAGGGAAATGGCCAGAAGGGCTAAAGGAAAAGACAAGGCTGAAGATCAACCTAAAAAGAAGGATAGATTTGTTGAACCACCAAGAAAAGTTGGTGGGATAAAAATCCAGGAACCAAGACAAGACAAGCCAACTGAAAATCCACAGTCAACCGCACCTAAACGGTCGACCGCAGTCTCCAAACCAGTGAAGCTTTTAAAATTCAGTGCTCCTGTTCCAAGGGTTTCTAAGCCTAGTTCCCCCATTCCATCAAAGTCTAATCCATCCAAGCCCAGTTCTCCAATTATTCCACTGAATCCCACTCTATCTGCTGTGTAGGAAAAACAAATTTATGATCATCTGTTTGGTGCCCCATCTCAGGGGGAGAAGAGAAAGAACACTGATGACCAATCCTCCCCAAATAAAAAGCCAAGAATTGTTAATGTCAGAAAGGCCATTGCCGACTTAGGACTTGAAGATAGTGATGAAGAGCTGTCTAATGACCTAGCTGACTCCATTCCCTCTGTCAAAGAAAATGCTGAGAAGAAGAAATTCAACAATATTGTAGCAGATGATGAAGCAAGTATTTGGATCAAAAAACAATACTTGAAGAAATCTGAAGAAGATGTTGAGATTGTTGTTATGTCTAATGATGATGATGCTGAAAAGATAGATGACCAAGAAGATGGTGAAAAGTCTGATGATGATATTAAAGCTGAAATTCCATTGGGTGTCTCTGACCGCACGGTCAATCGTAGAGAGCCTGCATTCCTTGCCAAAACTCCCTCTCCTCACCAAAGCCCCATTAAGTATCCACAGCCTGCAACAAACCCCAACCTTGATAAAATCCTTCAATCTATTGAAACTTTAACCTCCATCCAGCTTGATAATCAAACATAAATTGCTCAACTCCTCAAAAATCAATCCTCTCTTGCTGCTGCCCACAAAAGCCTCCATACCAAAGTTGACTCTCTTTCCTCCATTTTGATTGAAACCATTAAGAGGGAGAGTGTTCATCTAACAAAGGCATTTAAGGATATCATGTCTGGGCATACTGGCACAAGTTCAAGCCAGCAAGCTGCTGCCCCCATCACTCCATTTGTTCCTGCCCCTTCTCCAGAAAACTCTATCACTCAGGAATTCATTAAGGAAGCTATGAACAAGATGACTCAAGCTCTTCAACATGGCTTAGCATCTGAAATGATGTTTGCTGTGGAAGAAATGTCTAGAGCAATGGCTTTAGATAAATCAGAAGTAATGGGTAGAATCAAGAAGATTGATGAGTACATTGATACTTCAATCAAGGCTACATTTAATATTTTGGGAGACAGGTTCAAGAGTGTAAGGGAAAGCATAGGCATTCACTCCAACAGGATTGACTACCAAACTTCAAGGATTGAAATCCTTATAAACTCATGAGAGGTAATTTTCAGAGCCTAGAGCATTAGCTAACTGCACTAGAAGCTGCTACCCATTTTGAAGATGCTGAACTGAGGAGAGTGCTTCAAGCTGTTGGTACTGAAGCTTCTACATTTTACATGCCAGAAGATCTTCCTCCAGCTCCTGCCCCTCATGCTGAAGCTGCTGTCAACAACTATGTCAGCTTAAGAGATCGTGACTCTTTTGACTTGCCTCCTCCTCCTCCTCCTCCTCCCAAAAGCTAAAGAAAATGAAGACCTACTGTTTTTGGTGTATGAAGATTGGAAAATTGAAGACTCTTGAAGATGAAGACTTTCTGGAAGCCTTTTTGTTTTATTGCTTCCTTCTTTTGTTGAAACTTGAAAGTCTGTAAGACACAATTAATATTTTCTCTTTAAGTATGAATGCATCATTATCCCTTGAAAAACTTTATTCACTCAAACTACTTGTTTGTGGAATAATGACTGCATTATTTTATAACTCATGCATATAGCTCATCCTGCTTATCTCATACTTATGCATGTTTTATACATTTAGTTTAAATACATTCATGCACTTCATATTAACATCAGTTGAATGCACTAAATGATTAATTCTTACTTCCCATTGTAAAATTCTTTTATCTTTTTAGGAAGTTAGAAATCTATGACTTAGGCTTAAGTATATGCATTGACTTGGGACATGATTTACCATTCTTAAATCATTTGGACATATTTTTACCAAGTACTATGAATTAGCCTTTGTTATAGTAGGTAATGGTCTCAATCAAATAGGGGGAGATTGTTGGGTATGCTCATTATAAGCCCCTCCTATTACTTGATTTGATTGATACCATCACCTAATTTATTTTATATGGATTATAGGATCTTATATATGAAGTGTTATAACTTCAATTTTTATTTAAGTCCATTTTTATAGTATAGTTACTTAGGCTTGAGTAGGTTAATTTAGGATAAAATTTTCTAAGTGTTTTGGCTCTAGAAAAGGCTAAGTTTATGCTGTATGCGGTTGACCGCACCCTTAGACCGCAGTACCATTTTGACCGCAGTCATAACCCGCATAAAGCCTTGCAAGACCGTACCATGAGAACTACATTGATCTTACCTGACCGCATGGCTTGGAGACCGCACTCCGTGGCTGACCGCACTTCTTTCCTGACCGCATGACTTGCCAGACCGCATAGTCCTTAGCCAAATTGAAGATTGAGGAATTAACTGTGATCTCAACTCAGAGTTAACTCAAAATTATACCGTTGCATTTCAAATTAGTGACAACCGGGATATTTCGTACAAAGGACATACCAGCATCCCACCGCCACTAACTCTGCAACGTGGAGACAAAAAGGGAATGTGCTCCAATCAAACATCAACAGCACATTGTCCTTGAAGCTTGATCAACACGAAATTCCAACGGCTATTTTATTCCAAGGCTATAAATAGACCTTGTGATCAAGCCTGAAGAATAAGCTTGAGTTCAAGAGACGTTGTTATAATCCTCAAAGTGTTGAAGCTCAGAATCTCCAGAATCCTTCGAATCTTCAAACACTTCAAAGCTTCCAAGAATATCTTACCCAGTAAACTCTCAAGCCTTATAACCACTTCCAGATTCATCAAGCTCTATCTTTATCATTATAAAGAGCTCTTGAATCTTGCACACACACACATACACTGGTTATTGTCTAGGATTAGCTTCATAGAAAAAGAAAGTTAAATTTGAGATTGATTGATTCTCAATTTGTATTCTTTTGTAACAGCTACTCAAATCAAATATACTATTTGTTTCACCCCAACAAATCACTCAGCATGTTCTACATCTTGGACATCCATCTTGAGGTAACGTCTTGACTTACATCTTGGACTAACGCCTTAAAACTGTTTGTTGTATTTTTCCTATTTTTCAGGAACGGAATTATAAATAAATAATTCACTCATATGACCATTTGGACTTGTTCAAATGACGACATAACAACTCCATTTATCAACCTATGGGATAACGGCTAATCTTCATCAACAAATGGCGAGATTCTAGGCGCAATATCAGCATGACATTCAAGTTGTTATTTTTCAGTTACAATCACGTCTATATATTACTCTTCGAACGCACTTGTACTCACGTTACACATTCTTACTTACTCTCATACTGCACTTGTACTCTAGAAATACGATATTCAATAATACTTTTTTTGGTTTAGGTAGGCTTTTCCAAAAGCCTCCCGAGGTTTTTCCCTCGAACGATTGTTCAAAGGGTTTCCTCGTTACATCCTTGTGTTCATCTTGCTTTGTGAATTATATTCCATTTGTGCCCAAACATCCTTGATAAGATAAATTCAATTGTCGAAATTTGTCCAAAACACCTCTGTCACGACCCTAGGTCCGGGCACTAAATTGATCACGTGTGGAGCACGTGAGGGTTGGGATGCATTGTATCTCCTCCTATTTATTATGTGAGTGGAATGACTATGTGTTCACTCCGGTATTTGAATTGGAAATTTGGTTAGGCTCTGTGTTATTTTTAAAGTTTATAACTTACTTGGATTTAGACATTTAAAATAGCAATGCGGATTATATGATGTCTAAAGAGATAAAAGGAAAATTGTGTAGTACAATGTTAATACTTGAAAGTATTATGGAAGGTGTTATAGGAAGTTTAAGGAGCTTACGTGTAATTGTAAGTCTAAGGTGGTTGTTTGTTGAAGTTGCAAACTTGGAGGAGCTTGTATGTAATATTGTGTATATAAATATCCTCCTAAGTTTATCCAAGGAAGGAAAATCACTCCCTCAGTTCTTTCCATCTTCTCCTACGTTCTAAAGAGTTCCAAACCCTAGGTAAGCTTCATTAAATCCCTGAAATTCAGCCATGGTGTTGTTGATAATTCCGTCTTCAAAGTCTTGCTAAGGGAGTCGAGAAGAACAAGAATATCCGATTATTCTTCCTTTGATTTTGATAAAGCTTGGTAAGTTGTTATGGTTTTCTTTCAATAACTGATCACTTTGTGCTTAATAATGTTATTATTGAACTTGTGAATGGTTATTGAGAAGTTGGTAAGTTATATTGATGTTTGGGAAAGGAACAACTAAGTAGGGGTTGAAGAACCATGTCAATGGGTTATGTAATGAAGTGAATCAAGTGTGTAAATGTTATTGGTAAGGAAGGGAGTATATTAGAGTTCCCAAAACAGGTGTATAGCATGTTACCAAGTGATTTGCAGCAACTAAGGTAAGTCTGGAACTTCAGCTGGGCTTGAAATTGCTAAGTTGGTGATGAGCAATTTAGTAAAAGGTGGTAGTATGAATTGGTAATTGTTGTATACATGTTATATAGGTGTTATAATACTTGAAGGGAGTATATTAGAGTCCCAACCAGGTATATTTACTGCTGTAAATGGCCTTGAGGTAGCTAAGAACCAAAGGTGGCAGAATTGGTGTTGTTGCTGCTAGTGTTCTGTTGTTGTTTGCTGCAAAAAACCGTGGCCTAGGGTGGTGTTATGGATTGATAGTGGTTGCATCTATGTTATAGATGTATTATAAGACTTAAAGGGGAGTATATTAGAGTCCCAAACCAAGTATATTCCTGCTGTAAATGGCCTTGTAGTTGCTGAGAACAAGGGTGGCAGAAGCTGTTGCTGTTGTTGTGTGTTCTGCTGATGTTACGACTTCAGCAAGGGTTTCTGGTGGAAGGGCACGACTCGTGCCTATGAGAACGAGTCGTGACCCTCAGGGGACACTCGTGGAAGGTAGTCGTGAAGCTTGGGGCAGTCGTGCAGGGCCTGGAAACGACTCGTGACCTTAAGCACGAGTCGTGCTCAAAACTGCCTTGAGTGAGCACCTTTACAAGCTTTTTAACCTAGTCTAATGAGTATGAATTTAACCAATCTTTAACTAGAAATTTAGTACAAGTTTAGTATAACATTGTAGAACTTGGAATAGGCCAAAAGGAGATTGGCAATAGCTTTAAATATGGCCCTAAAGTTGCTTGGCAGGAACTGTTGAAAGCTGAACCATTTTAACTGCAGCCTTGGACCATGTTTGAGGCATTGGGAACCTAGGATAAACAACTTGGATTGGAACACTTTTTGATCCTGAGTTTAGTACAACTTTAGTACTACATTGTGGAACTTGAAATGGTCCAATTGGATAATGGGAAGTGCTTTTAATATGGTTATGAACTTGCTTGAAAGGCAGTTTTGGCACTTGCACTATTTCAATTTGCAGCTTTGGTCCTTTTTCTAGGTCTTGAAAACCTAGGCTAAACAACTTGGAATGGAACACTTTTTAATCCTGTATCTAGTAAAACTTTAGTACTACATAATGGAGTTTGAATTGGGACAAAAAGATATTGATAAGGTCCTTAAATATTGTCTAAAAAATGCTTGAGAGACGATTATGAAACTCGAACCAAAGTTTATAAAACTTGGGAAAATGAACTTGGAACCAAAAGGGAAGTTATTTATTGTTGTATTGTGATGGCGTAGGGCTACTTATATGTTATTGTACCCCTACGTGGTGACCTATATAGGGTTATTTGCTTAAGCAATGCATAAAATGTACAGTGCACTGCTTCATTGATTAGGACAGGAGGGATAATACCCTGTTACTGAATTATACTTTGTGTATGGGATATGTAGACCTCATAGGTGTTATATGGGACCTTATGTGGTTATGCTTACATGGTGGATGGGTCAACTTATGTGTAGAAGGTGTAATACACTACGTGTTGGGTTGGAACCTTTGTAGGAAGTGTTCCACATTATGATATGAATGTGTAGGATTACTTATATTATGGTACCCCTACTTGGTTACCTATAAGTGGTTATAGGTGTAGACAGTGCGTGAAGAATATGTTGCACTGCATTATGGGATTGAATATGGTTATGTAGGACTTATGTGATATACTTTGTGCATAAGTGTTTACATATTCAATAGTATGTGCACATAGTGGTTAATACGTGTTGCACTATTTATTTGGTTGAACATGAGTATTCATATCCATGTCATTGTATGGTTGTTATTCAATAGTGTTAAAATACATGTGCACTATTGTGATTGATTTAACATGAGTTATAGTTCCATGTTATGTATATTGATGTCCCATAGGGTGGACTTATGTTCAAGTATCTGTTATGTGCTTGACTATGATGGTATCAGCTGAACATTGTGGGGGTATATGGGATCTTAACACTTATGAGAAGATATTTCATCAGTTGTTTAGATTGCCTTATACCTTTGACCTCTCCCACGTCTATGGCCACGGTCTGGGGGTGCGCAGCTTCTGTGTATATGTGCAGTCAGGCACAAATAGCTGATAACTTATATGGATCTCTATTCGGGGTCGTATAAGACGTGAATAAGCACTAGCATTTCACGAGAGCGGAGTAACCCTCCCACCGTTGTACTACATATGATTCAGATGGGAATGGTAAGGGAAAGGTAACATAATGTGTTTACTGTTTTCCCAATGTGACATTAGCAACTTGATTGTATGTTGCATGGTATGTGATTATTGGTCAGATGGAAAAGGTAACATAATGTGTTTACTGTTTTCTCAATGTGGTTATTGAGCAACCGGTTTGGTGTTGCATAGTTGTTGTTGAGCAACCTGTGTGTGTTGCATATTATATGAGCAACCTGTGTATGTGTTGCCTATTGCAGGACTTACTGGTCAGATGGAAAAGGTAGGAAAAGGTAACGTAAAGTGTTTACTGTTTTCCCAATGTGATATTGAGCAACCTGTTATGTGTTGCATATTGTTTGGCATATTGTTGCATGCATAATAGCTTGCTGAGATTTTATCTCATCCCTTCTCCCTTTACTATTTTAGATTCTGCTGAGACAGGTGGACTATACCGGTGAGGCCGGGAAGGAGTTTTGATCGTATTTTGGTTGTCAGGATATGTATGTATTTATGTGGGAGTTGGGAGTAGTTGTGGGGATTTGATAATGGGAAACTGTTATAAAACATTTTCAGTATGTAATGTTGTAATTAATCTTGGGTTTTGGTTGTTTTAAAAGTTGGCTTGTGTAAGCCATGGCAGTTGTAGTATTTGTAAATTATTCAGGTTATAACTGGTAGAAGCAGGTTCATATTTCACCTCTATGTAGGGAGGTTATTTTGAAATGGTTTTTAAAATGGGGTGTTATACTTTTCAAGTGGATTTAAAAGAAAAGTTTTTGGAAATGGTATATTTTGGGACCCTCCATCCTGGGACACGGTTTATAGGTCCGGGAGTTGGGAGGAGCCCACAATCTCTCTTAGAAAATCCAAGACTAACCATCTTGGTAGAGGACGTAGATCATTCACGATTGAACCTCTCCAAATATCTTGTCATTTACTTTCTGCACTTTACATTTCAAGTTCATAAGATTTCTTATATTTCCTTGTGTTTGATCTTCATATCTTTCCAACCGCATTTTGAATTGTGTTAATAGTACAAATCTGCCTAAGCTCATTTTCAACCGCGCGGTCGACCACACTTCACTATTTGCGGTCGACCACACTCCTTTACTACTAAGCTTTTATACTTAGAAACTTCCGTTGTGCATTTTACTAAGCTTGAAAGTTGGTTTTAACTTGACCACACTTTCAGCCTAAGTAAGCCAATGTTGAATTTTTGAAAAGAGTAGAAAATTTTTAAACAGCTATTCACCCCCTCTAGCTATTTTCATACTCTTGTTGCACCTTTAGGACCAACACAATGACACAATTCTATCCGTCCCGGATATAGCCCCTTATCTCGTCAGCGGCCAGAACTCGGGGGTCAACCCTGACTTGAGATAAGGAGAGCTACCGGATGTAGATGAACTAGTTGAGATGTAAGATCTAGACATAAATGGTGAGGAGGTAGAAGGCTTAGAGAGATAATCATTGAAACTTTGCAATTTAGAGACGGTCCAGAAATAGAGCCCGTAGACGAATTGGAGGAACTTATACTCAATCCCGACTATCGAGAGCAGAAAATAAAAATTGGGGGCCAGCTCTCTCCGGAAAAAGGGGAGGAAATCCTCACCCTTCTGAAAAAAAATCTTTGATGTATTTACTGGAAGGTCGAGGATATGCGAGGAATAAAAGAAGAGGTAGTTGTCCACAAGTTGGAAGTTGACCCATCTGCTAAACCTATCAAGCAGACACAGAGAATTTTTGCAAACGATAAGAAAGATGCAATCAAGGAAGAAGTGCATAAATTACTAAGTGATGGAATCATCAGGGAAGCAATCTACCCCATTTGGTTGGCCAATGTTGTGATATTCAAGAAAGATAACGGGAAATGGCGAATGTGTGTAGACTTTACAGATCTCAACAAATCCTGCCCGAAAGACAGCTACCCTCTCCCCAAAATTGATAACATGCTAGACTCCATTACTGGAGCTAGAAATCTCAGCTTCCTAGACGCCTACTCAGGTTACCACCAGATAAAAATGGCCAAGGTAGATATTCAGAAGACAGCATTCCAGGCAGCTGGAGTAATTTATTGTTATACTATGATGCCCTTCGGGGTCAAGAATGCGGGCGCATCCTACCAGCGCATGGTTAACAAAGTATTTGGGGAGCAGATAGGCCATAACATAGAGGCCTATATAGATGACACAGTCATCAATACTAAGAGTGGCAGTCACGCCCCATACTTGGAGGAAACTTTTGACAACCTACGAGCCAACAATATGAAATTGAATCCAAGTAAATGTGTGTTTGGGGTAACTGCCGGAAAGTTCCTAGGTTTCATGGTATCACAAAGAGGAATCAAGGTGAATCTGGAAAAAATCAAAGCCCTGATATACATGAAAGAACCTACCAGCATCAAGGAGGTTCAGAGACTGAACGGAAGAATAGCAGCCCTTGGGAGGATTATTGCAAAGTTTGCGAAAAAATCACTACCTTTCTTCAAAGTTCTGAAGGAGACCAGAAACTTCTCCTGGACATCTGAATGCTCAGAATCAGTCAAACAGTTGAAGGATTACTTGGGATTCCCTCCTTTGTTGAGCAGCCCTATTACTGGAGAAATGTTGTACGTCTTCCTAGCAGCCACGCCATAGCTGCGGTGCTAGTCCGAAATGAATGAACCACTCAGAAACCTATCTATTATGTCTCCAGGGTATTATCAAATGTGAAGAGAAGATACTTCAACGCAGAAAAGATAGCATACGCCCTAGTCATAGCGGCAATAAAGCTACGAGCATATTTTTCTGTGCACCCCATAACTGTGTATACGAATGGACCAATGAAGAAAATCTTACATAAGTTGTACTGCTCAGGACGTCTCCTTAATTGGTCTATCGAACTCACTGAGTTTGATATTAGATACCAACCAAGTAAGATACTCATAGCACAGTCTCTAGTTGATTTTATGGTTGAAACCGCCTTCATAGGTGAGCACGACCCCACCTCCTGTAAGCGCAAAAATCATGCAGGAGAAGAATCGACCATCGAGCTTCCATCCAACTGTTGGGTCATATACACATACATATCAGTAACCAAGGAAAAAGCGAAGCTGGAATTGTACTAGCAAGTTCCGATGGGGAGCACACCATCCAAGATATAATCAGATTCAAGTTCCCTGCTTCCAACAATCAAGCTGAGTACGAGGTCTTGATATTTGGCATAAAGTTGGCATCCTTATATGGATCAACCAAAATCGCCATCTTGTGTGACTCCCAGATCTTAGTCAAGTAGATAAAGGGGGAGTATAACACTCAGAATCATGTACTTGCAAAATATAAAGACCTCATCATATACATGACGAAAAAATTGGAATTTTTTGAAATAAATCAGATAGGAAGGGAGGATAATCAATTAGTATATGTTCTATCTAAACTGGCAACTATTGACGTGGCAGATCCTGACTCTAACCCACTTATAGTCTTTACTGATGAACCTGCCAACGAAAGCCTTCGAGTAATGCTCCTAGATGAGGAGGAGAAGTGTTGGATAGATAACTACATGTACTTCGTTGAAAAGAACCTACTCCAAGAGGATGAAGCGCGTGCTAGACTTATCAAGAAGAAGTTAGTAATATTCACAGTGTTGAACGGGATCTTGTATAGACGATCATTTACAAAACCCCTGCTAAAGTGCGTCTATCCCAAGGAAACAGAAAATCTCTGGGCAGAAGTCCACGAAGGCATTTGTGGTGGTCACTCGGGGGCCAGAACATTAGCTGACAAAATCATCATGCTAGGTTACTACTGGCCAAACCTGAAATATGAAGCGCAAGCCTATGTAAGAAAGTGTGACAAGTGCCAGAGATATGCTGACATTCCTAGACTTCCAGCAGTGGAACAGACTCTCATAAAACCTATGTGGCCATTTAACATATGGGGAATCAACATCATTGTAAGTACGCCAATCCAATTCGCGAACCCTTTTTAGGTGCATTTTAAATGATAAAACCGCACCAAGGGGCATTTTGGTAAATTCCTGGACCGTTCCGAGACTTCCGGAAACATTTTATGTGTTTCTCGGGAAGGAAGTGTTTTTAGTATCTTTCCCGGACAAAAGGACCTAAAAGGTATTAATCAGTTTGGACCTTTTGGGTATTAACCCAGAATGTTCCAGAATCTGGTTTTGGTGCCAGAATCGGTTATTGACTCCTCCAGTCGTGCGACAGCTTGAGGCATGGAAATTGGATACGTTGGGTCGTGCGACCAATTAATCCAATTTCCAATCTACGTATAAATGCCAAATTGCTTCATTTGTCAAGGGGCCAACACACAGGACACACACAAACACACACCTCACCCTTTCTCTCTCTATCCGTAATCTACCTTCTCTCTCTCTTCTCTCTCTCTCTGACCTAACCTAGCTTCCCATCACCGGAAAACACAACCCAACCTCAACCTCCACCATCGCCTTACCTCCCTCTATCCAAATTGCCTTCTCTTCGATCCAATCGACAACCAATTCCACCCCAATCAACACCTCTAAATCTCCATCACCGATCTCTCTACCCAACAACAACGCCATTCTTCCTCCTTCTCCCTCAATCCCGTTCCTCACAAATCCTCTCTGTACCCAAACGCAAACACCATTACCAGCCCCCAAAATCGCCTCCCTCACCTTCACTTTCTCTCCGACCGAGCTCCTCACCGATCTCTCCATCATCCCTAAACCAAAACTCTAGTCACCGATTCCCCCTCAATCTCCATTGTCGTCCTCTGTTCTATCTCAATCAATGACCAAGCTCCTCCCCTTAACCACTTCTACCCAAACGCCAATCACAGCCAACACCACTCCTCTGTTTCTAAGCGCCCCAAGCAGATCCCAAGTCCGTTCAACACACAGGCACTGGAAATTGCAAACCACTTAGTCTGAGATTTGAATTCTGTTCCGAATCTGATTGTGAAGGTTCTCTATACCGACGTGGTATAGAGAATTTTGGATCTTCGAGGGTAACAAATTTCTTCCCTCAATCTCTATCTCATATTTGTCGTTATTTGTTTCATTGCAAATTATTCCCCGGACTTGATAATTAGGCTCTATCCGTCCCCAATTATCAAGTCCCAACTTCCGATCTCTCTGTTTAATTAGATTTGCTTGGTATTGTTGATATTAATGATATAAGTTTGTTGGATTTTTTGCCTATTGGCTAAGGGAGTGTAGATCTCCCTATATCCACATCCCCTTGGTCAATCTGTTGTGAATTCATTGATTTATGAATCGTTTGGTGGTTGTGTTGGGATTTGATTAATTTCTGTTGTTTCTGTATTTCGAATTGTAAGGTCCCTGCAGATTGGCTTCGATGTGTCACGCGACACAATTGACCATCCAAGGTCCTGTGTCACGCGACACATGTAACCTGTCTGCAGCTGATCAATTTCAGTTGTAAATCTTGTTAGTCTTCGATGTAAAGTGAGATGTAGCCTCCCAGAGTCAATGGCTTACAAATTGTAATCCCCTTGTTGATTAATAAAACAAAGCACTCTTATGCATTTTAATACATATCTTGTCATACACACTTTGCACACACTTTTGAATGAATTGAATGTTGAACATAGAAAGACTCATCTGCGGACGAGGCGTGTTGGGTGAACTCTCGGTTCTTCCCAACACGTAACTTGACCCCCGAACCCATTTTCTCTTACAAAAAGGTTTTTCAATGTTTCATCTTAAAACGGCGTGGCGACTCCTTATTTTACAATTTCGGCGAGCGCACATTCAGTGGCGACTCTGCTGGGGACTTGAAACTTGGTTTTCAAAAGTGGGTCAAACTTTCGTCCTTGTTCAACATCCATTTCATTCATTTGTGTGTGCTTTGATTGTGTGACATTTTATGTGTTTAAATGCATTTTACGTGTTTTGCTTTATTCCTGTCCCTCCTTGTGTCCCATCTTTGTTGTTTGTGTTGCTGATGCTGGGGCTGAGATATTGCATTGTGCTTGGAGGCTGGGGCTGATTTGGTCTTTGCTCAAATTCTGGCAATGGGACTCCTTCTGTCACGCGACAGATAGTGCCCTCCATATCCTATGTCACGCGACAGACGGTGGCCACTTTGCAGGATTTGATTTCCATTGTGCAGGTTGTGATTGTGGGCAATCCCCATGATCAAGTCTATGATCAATGATTATTGTACTATGTGGGTGTGGGTGTGTGTTTTATTTTCCGTTATCACCCTCTTTTCAAATAAAAAAAATAATAAAAATAACAAAAATCATCATTTTCATAAATAAAGGAACATAGCCATCCCGCACACTACTTCACGTAGATCTAGAACCCTCGGGTGCGATTGACGGCATCGCGGACGGCCATGAAATTCGCCTACGCTTGAGCGCCTGAAATCAAACCTATCCCCCTAGTGCGTTATAGGTGGCGCCACACTTTTAAACCTCACCCAAAACGGTTGGTTTTGACACGACATTTTCAAATACACTAAAATGGATTGTTTCAAAATTCTTAATAAACTTTCGTACCTCCTCCAAACCCTAGCACTTGTGGGCATGTTGCCATCGCAACATGGTTTCACGAGAGGACATGTCTTTCCCACGGCATGTTCTAACGAGAGATCATGTCGCTTTGTCAACGTGCACCGACGAGAGGTCATGCCGGATTTTTCCTTGAAATTCTTCAGGAATACCCGTTATGCTGCCGAAATTTCTCCAGAAATTGGGACTGCTCGTTCGTCCCATAAATGCTTTAGTTTTGTTTAGGTATTATCGCCTGTTACCAATTTTGAACCAATACGTTGGGTGTATTTGTGGATGATGTGTCCATAGGTTCCCCCGAGGTCTAGATTGTGTGAATAAAGGATTAGCCTTTTCCAACCGTCTCTAGGACTTAAAACACTGATTTCTACTTGAACAATAAGTGTTGCATGAGTCCATCTCCTTCCGTATTCTTCCCTCTCCCGTACCTCCTCGAGATTCTCTATCCTCAGCCTTATACACGCTCTCACCTCTTCACCTTTGCAAGGCTACGTCAAGTTGGGTGTGCGCTCTCGTTCCCGGCGCTCACTGGTCCATATTCCTGAGGCGGAAGCAGTTCAAGTGCCCGAGCAGTCGTCCATCTGATGCGGAATCCAAAATGCTTGGTGCAGAGAAGACTATGGCCCACAAATCTGGAAATTCATACCCCTTGGGTCAGCAACAGAGTGTAAAAGGTGTGTCCATCAAGGAGTTGCGAGCTACACTTGAAGATATTCCTCCTCGCAAGCGAGAGGCCCTGGTTGCTTGCTCAGATTGCTAAAGCTAAGGAAGACGACTTGCGAATGACAAAGAGATCGAGAAAGGTCCTCATCCCACCGATGGCGACGATGTTCTTCCGTCCATCCAATGTTGAAGAAGTCAATCAGTCCTCGTAGGGTCTAGAATGTCCACTGTCGGACATGAGTCTGTCGAGTCCAAGTTGCTTTGCAGTGATAAAATATTTGTTTCTATTCTTACTAGACTCGAGGCATTACTAGCACACCTGCGTTACACTCGATTGAAATGGTCTTATTCCAAATGATCACTTGTGCTGCTCACCGACCAACGCCTTGAAATGGCTAATGCTTGAATTGATCAGAGTGAGAAAATCGACTGATATCCTTCCCAAAGTGGGGTTTACCAACTCCCCATCTCGCATCCCCTGTGCTCACATATTTTCCTTCGTCCTCACTACCTCGTTGCTCGATGAATTTGCACGGATCTTCCTCGAAGTAAACTTAAGCAAGCAAATGAAGACTTGATCTTGTTCGGATCATTCGGTAGGGACTGCGGTTGAAACCTTCACCCTTAGGAAAACCATTACCTCACCCTCACTAAATAATACCCCTTCAGTTCAAGATCGGCATGTTTTGAAACCCAGTTAGCCATCGCCAGAAGAAGAGGGACTATCCTTGAGGCTCCCATGATTCAAAGAAAGATCGACCGTCTCCAAGCTCAAGAACGACGGAAAGCAATGATCCATCCTGGGGACTAGCTGAAATGCTCCTCTCAAAGACAAAATTGAAAAAAAAAGAGAGACAAAAATACAAAAAAAAAAAAAGAAGAAAAAGAAAAGAAAGAGAGCCTAGTCCCCAGCGATCCTCTCGAAAGCAAAAGTCAAAGGATCCGGTCGTTACTCAAGAGGAGTCTCAGAGTGAATAAAGATACAGCCCGGATGTCCCTCACCATTACCTCTAACCGACCCTAAGCCGTCCTCTCGATTTTAGAGGATATTTCCATTACCCTTACCTTTGCCTTTAGCCAAAGCCAAGATTGACCTCTCATTCTTAGAGGCATTGAAGAAGCAAATCAAATCCCTCACCTTAGAAATCCCAAACACATCCCAAAAGCCAACCTCTCATCTTTAGAGGTTCAGTTAGCAAAAGGCCTAGCCGACCTCTCGTTTTAAGAGGTCATGATATCCCAAATCACCCGAAGACCGATCGAAACCTCGAGACCCGGTCGCAGTTCCTACCGGATAGCAGTCTCATTCCAATATCGTCGAGATCTAAAACCAATTATTGCTTAAAGCGGAGCCAAGTCCATCCCGGCTCAAAGAACCGTCAAGCGAAGATTGTGCGAATTTCGTCCGTTCATTCGACGTTGCATGTGAGCATATTTCTTTTCTCCTCCGCAAACACCTGCCGTGGACGCCCCACTGGGGCTTCACATCTGTGTCTCCCATCGACACTCCAAGAGGACATGTTTCTAAATTCCCAAAATCCTCAAAGGTCCTCAGATCCCCGAATTTCAATGTTCATTATTTTCATTCGGGATAAGCCCGAACTACGGCGACCTGAGCTCCTCCTAAGGAGGGGAACGTAGGCAACCATAACTGGTCCGGTCGAAATCACAAACAAATCTCAGAAAATCCGGTCTCCTCAAGGACTATGCCCATACACTGTCTATCCTTCCGAATTTGATCTCAATATCAGTGGGCTTTCTCCTCAGGATTGATAAAAATATTTGCTCATATCGGCTTTGGTGGTTGACTAACTCGAACATCAATAAAGGGTTTTAAGCAGCTTTGTGATCATCACGAATAAGACAGGTTTTCAAGTGTCTCGACAAGTCTTCTCTTTCTACATCATAGGAAGATAGAGCTAAACACTGTTTCGGTCAGCAGGGGCTTCCATAAACTATTCCACACCTTGCGATACTTATACTCTGCCAAAAGAGTTAAACCCAAAAGCGAGAGTGTCATACACAGAACTCGGGATTCATTCCCACCCTCGAAAAATACGCCCCTGCACGTAAACATTTCCGAGTCTTGTCCAGCGACTGATTGACTACGGTTTGAAATGATGAGTTGCCTCTGTGGCCACAAGATGACTCTGCCTGCGATGAAGCTGCATGGAATGTCTTCAAGCTGGGGCTTTGGTTAAGGTATCCCTCCGGCTCTCCTTACCAGATTTCCCTCCAGGTTCGCTTTGCACTGTCAACTGGGGCTTCGCCAAGCCGGGATTGCTCTCTGCCCCCCTCTGCTGCTTGTTGTCTCAGATGCGCGATACACTTTGTCCTCGCTAGCAATGGACCTGCTGCAATCTGTACTCCCGGGAGCGTCCCCGACTTGCCTAGCTGCGCCATATCATTTCCCTGTCTCGTGGGAGAGGGTCCACCTCATTACAAACACTTTTCGTCCAATACACGATCCCTCGTAGAGCAACTGTTACAGACATATCTGCTCTTCAAGCCATGCAAAAACCCTCCCTACTTCCTATTCTCCCCAGCTGAGATGGACTTGTGCAACCAAAGATTAATAGTGCATAAGCAAGAGGTTAAATAAAATGCAAAGTGACTAGAGTGTTGTGTCTCCCCCCGCAGAGTACAATAATCAGGTGATCGTAATGTGATCGTGAAGACTGTCCCTCGAATCACAGTTCTGGACAAAGATTCCAAACCCCGCAGGTGGCAGACCCCACCTTTATTATCTTCATAAGGCCCAGAACTACGACCGGCTTGATTCCCTTTTTAAGGGATACGTAGGAATCCTTTCTCCAAAGGTCCAGCCATCTGATCTCACCAGCATCATCTGAAAAAGCCCCAGTTGCCTCAGCCCCAGGCAATGCTTGTCAAAGAAAGAAGAGCCCCAGTGTTAGTACCCGGTCCGAAAAAAGGTATTCTAAATACTTGGGCCCGGTTTAATTAATTAAAACCCCAAAGATCCAAGTGTCCGGCCCCGGTTAAACAGAAATCCTAAAGAAGGAATCTCATTATTAGGTCAAAACCTGCGCCGTCGCTGTCAGCTTGGAAAGGACGCCAGTTGGAAGAGCCGATCGGCCCTTTGCCCGTGCATTGGCCGATCGACCCTTTTATTTAGAGCCGATCGACCCTTCTATCCTAGAGCCGATCGACCCTTTAGAGGCCCAGCCCAGTTACCGAACACTATAAATAGGGGTGCCCGGCTCCCCATATTGACACACAATTTTCTCCGGGAGAAGCGAGCTATACTTTCTTTAACCCTCAGTTCTTCTTTTTTCCTCTCGAATCGCCAAGATTCGACCCCCAAGTCTTGCTACAATTGGTAAGACTCTCTTTTTAATATTCTTGTTCTTTATTATTGTCTTTATTATTATTGTTTGCATGCTTAATATATTTTAATTGCTTTATCTCTTGCTTATGCCATATATGCTAGATTTAGGGTTGTTTTAATATATTTAATTGTTCATAGCCGAGGATGATCTAAGGTTTCGCCCTAAGAAACCCAATGGATCTAGGAACTATTTCTTTCCTTCCACCTTAGTTATAATTATCCCATGATCAACAATTCCCCAAGGATGAACGTTGATTAGTGCACCTTCCGAGGGCCTAACTCAAAGGTTCTAGGGTGTGATCATCAATAAATTCTTTCTCTCCCCTCCTCCTTATGCATGATTCCGTTTCTTCTATCTATTCCTGTAAACACCGCACACAACCAACACCCCACATGCTAGAAAGACCGATTCGTCGGGCAATAGGAGTGATAACGTTTCTTCTTCTGTTGTAACTTGACCCCCGAACCCAATTAACTGTTTAGCCTTTTTTCAAAGCTTTGGGCTATATCAAAGTGGCGTGGCGACTCTCAAAATTAAACTAATATTTTAATATGGTTTAAAGCGAGTGTCACTAGATGAATATCCCATTTCGGTCCGACATTTTTATGATTAATTATTTGAAACTTCCGAATGCGCGTTGCATCGGGACGGGGTATTCACAGTGGCGACTCTGCTGGGGACTGTTTTGAAATCTTTTCAAACTAAGTGGGTCAGACTTTCGTTTTCCTTTGTGGTGTTGTATTTTGCTTTCTTTTTATTTTCTTTACTCTTAACTGTTGCATTGCATGCATGCATTTCATGTAAATAAAAAATCTTTCTCTTTTTTCTTTAAAAAGAATTAGATACCTTTACCTCACACTACCACTAGAGTCCGTGTCACACTTGCCACGAGACACCCTTTTACCCTTCGGAGAAGCCAAAGTGCGGGAAGTGTGGTGATCATGTCTCCTCCCTTCCGAGTCTCACTTGGCCATCCACTCATCAGTGCGCTTCGGCTGCACGGTGGGAGCCTAAAACCTAACCCTTGCGTCACCCACTTTTCTAGGGATACACTCCACATGACCGGTTGGTTTGACTAGCTTTTTTGTATAGACAATTAATGGGGTCTTTACGTTAAGTCACCACGAGCCAATGATAAGTCAAGATCTATCGAGAGATTAAGAGCACTAAAAAATTGATTTCCTTTTAAAGGACGTGCTATGTGAGGACGAGTTATATATTGTTAAAGGATCTTGGCCTATCATTGGTTTGCAGTACTTTTCATAAAAATCACATTGACTGTCTATACGAGAAGGTTAGTCGTTAGGATTCACCACTTTAGGATATTTAGTTAGTTGCGAAAAAGGGGTATCCCTTCCAACCTTTGTAGGACTAAAATGTACCAAGCTTTTGTAAATAAAAATTTTTTAAGCTAGTACACTGCATTGAGTCAACCCCTCTCCTAAGATCGAGTCTTTTCTGATACTTCCGCAGAGCTAAGGTCGGGCCGCGTTCTTCATTCAACAATGACAACCTTGCCTCAATCAACCACTCCAAGCGCACCTGCTGCCTCTGCAACCAGTTCTACACCAGTCACTTCAATGGAAGGTCTTGCCAACCCCGACTTCAATGACATTCCACACCTTTCTGCATGCCTACTTTGCCGGTTTAACCATGAGGGTTGAGAAACTTGAAGAGCAGAATCGCACTTTGAAGAACCACAATCAAGAGCTGAAGGATCATTTTGTTGAGGAACTCAGTAAAAGGGGACATAAGGTTATCTTGATGGGGAATGAAGTGGTCGATGTTGAAGATGAAACTGTCAATGCTCCTAATCCCGCCAATCCCAATGCACCTACCTTCCCTCTACCCAACTATGTTCCAAACAGCTACAATAACGTTCCACCACACATTATGTATGGGAGCTCAAGCAAGTCCAAAAGACCCTATCAACCTCCTGCCAACACACCCAAGGACCACTTTGCTAATCTACCCCCTCCCACTTTACCCTTCAATTATTCCGGCCATCACATCCCTACTTACTCCACCTCCCCTACCATCACTCAACCCCCAGCCATGCAGAACTCCAACATTGCTACGGACCCGGCGTGTTAGCGTTGATTGAACAAGTGAAGGCATTAACCGAGCAAATGGGAAAGCAAGGAGTGTCCCCCATCAAGATGCTTAATCCGAGCAAAGTTGCACCCCTACCTCAAGATTTCAAGATGCCCAAGATGGCTATGTTTGGAGGAGTTACTTGCCCGAAGACGCATTTAGACAGCTATACGTTGGCGATGAGGGCCAAAGACTGTACACCCGAGCAGATGGCGAGAATGTTCCATAGCACATTGGAAGGGGCTGCTCTCCGTTGGTTTCTGAAGTTGAACGAGGAGGAAAGGGACACATGGGACAAGGTTAGTAGGGTATTCTCTGAAAAGTATCAAGCAAACATGGATTGGCAAGTGAATAGAGCTGATTTGGAGCACACGCTTCAAAAGAATGGAGAATCGATTTATGACTTCTACAAACGTTGGAATGATAAGTTGAGCGAAATTCAGTATCCGCCCAAGGAGAATGAACAGAAACAGATTTTTTACAAGTGCTTGTTGCCCGGACACAAGTTGGCAGTTGGTAATGGTTACTTTCCCAATCTTAGGGAAATGGTGGATTCGGGCGTACGTTATGAGAGTGGCATCACCGGAATCGCTCCACCAAAGGACACTGGGGCTGCTAGTAATTCATTCCGCTATAGAGCTCCCGCAAATACCGCAGCAAAGAAAGAGCCCGTGGGGCAAGTAAATTATGTGCAAGGGGAAGCTGCTTTGGATGTTCAAGCCGTAATGAGGGGAAATAACAGTATTCACCGCGAGAGGGATGTATTTGATGATTTTGGAATGCCAATGGGCAAGGTTTTCGAAGTGCTAGTGAAGAAGGGCTTGGTCAAGCCGCTTGAGAATTATGAACCGTTAAACCCGAAGGAAGGCTTGGATGCTTCTAAGTATTGCCACTACCACAAGTACAAGGGTCACACTACTGATTATTGCCTTCAGTTCAAGCGTTTGGTACAAGACTTGATTCGGCAAGGTAAGGTGGAGAAGCCGAAGTCTCCAAATGTTGTGGGGAATCCTCTCCCTAACAATAAGATCCACATGGTGGAAGGTAATTTTATCAGCTTGGTAGAGATGGAAGATGCTTTTGAGAAAGCTGGGGCCGTCACGAAGATGTATTCTCGGCTATTGTCGGAAAGGGATTGTTCGTGCCGAAATTCTCTCAGTATCTTTGGTTTTGCTTTGAAAAGGGCGTGCGAAGCTCATCATTGAAGGGAAGGTAGAAAATCCTAGTAAGATAGTTGGTAGTGATGTTGCTATGGTAGAGAAAGACCTCACCGATCCCGGTCGAGTCTGTTGTGACGGACGGTGAGGCGGTTGTGTCGGTTGTAATTTGAGTTCAATTTATAAAGAATTTTCTTGTTATATCTTTGTCTTTTGAGGAACCTGTCTAGAGAAGTTGCCTCGTTAAATGGTGATTATGTGGAAGAGAGTCCTAAACCTCTCTCGTTGGCTGAAATTCACGCAGAAGTATCGATATGGAGAAGAATGGGGTTAGTCTACTCACGAGGTCCGGAAAGGTGTATCAACCAAGATAAAGGGACGAAGAAAGTGTTTGGTCCGAAAAGCTGAAGTAGTGAACCACGATAAAGAAGACCCTATTCTCACGCAGTGAAGCTAACTCAAGCCAATATATCCTTATGGTCCTTGCTAACGTCCTCGTATGCCCGTAGGATGATGTTGGAACGAGAATCTTGCTTTGCGACTTTGGTGCCGTACGATACAAAGCCGAGAAGATGTAACGCAAATGATCGGCAACATACACTTTGGGAATATCATTACATTTTCGAGTTGGACATGCCGGAGTTTGGATCGGATCATAATGAACCACCTGCACATTACTATTGAAGTTAACGGAAAAAGGTTGCCACGTATTTTCATAGACAACGGTTACTGCGGTGAACATACCGACTTCCGGGATGATGGACGTCCTTGATCTAAGTCCCACGAGATTTGAGACCTTCGGTTCATTCCGTGCGAGGATACGATTCTACTAGCCGGTCGGTGTTGGGAATAATCGGTTGCCCCTTACTTGCGGGACCACTACTATGATTGCTTGAGTTTCAAGTCATAGACATACCTTCCACCTTCACCATCTTCTTTGGGTAGGCCATGGTTGCATCGGATGAATGGAGTCCCTTCCTCATTGCACCAATGTGTGAAATTCCGGTCGGGCGATCAAGTGACAGTCATTTACAGCGATACGGTAACATCTCAAGGAACAAGCACTGGGGAAAGCCGGTCCTGCGATTCGGCACGAAGAGGGTAGTTCTATGTTCGGCGGTTTTCGGCTAATAGCACGAGCACAAGTTTGCGCGGTAGATCTCACAAAGACATCGGACGAGTACGGCCGGCTATAAGAATGATGAGAAACATGGGATTTGTACCGGGGCGGGTCTTGGCGAGTCATCTCCAAGGACCCACGAAAATAGTGGAGGCTATTGATCATCGCGGCCACAAGGTCTAGGCTACGTCCTTACTCCCGAAGATAAAGCCGAGATGGAAAGAATTGAATACATCAAAAGGGTGAAGCTGCCCTACCAACAGCGAGAGATGAGGCCATACCGCCTTTCCCTCAATAGTTACTTTGTCAAGGAGGGTGAAGAATTCTCTTGCATGGAGTTTAGTGAGCCGTGGTTTGATCACACGGGCGGGCTTGAAAGGTTTCGAAATCTTCGGGGATACGAAGTTGATAGGTCGAAGGCGAAGACGGTTCTCATGGATCCACGCCGGAAGAGAGGCAAGGTTGTCACGAGTCCGAGCCGGTGCGTCATCAAGACCGAAGATGGGTTGGCCGATCGGCTAGGGCGAGTATCTTTGGAGGAGCCGTTGGTTGAGAACATTGCGGTTTCGAGAGGATGCGGAAGAATGGGATGGTCGGAACTGTTGCGGCATTTGGGGAATCTGAATATAGAAGACGATATGGTTGCAGTCATTGGGGCAGAGATGGCAGACGATACGGATCCAAGGACGTTGGTGACGCCCATGGTTGGAAAGCTGAAGAATTGGTGCGTATTTGGCGGACCCGTAGCCACGAAGGAATACATGGTTGAAGAGCTGGGGCTGATGCCTCCTCCCGTCGAGTCTCCCCGATTCCCCCAAGTTCTCTGTTTCTTCAGAGTCATACATTTTGTTTGAGTCGATGTGTTTTCTTTTGAGTTTGAGTCGTCTTCCAAGTCTGATGACCTCACGTCGAAGACTATGAGTTAGTTGCAAATGTTGTTTTCCCTTTCGCTATGAATGAAAAACTAGATCTTTACGAGTATCCCCTCATAGCCAATCTTCTTAATGATAAATTAACTAAAAATAATGCTCAACTTAATCAAATTAACTTAGTTAATAATGACTCATTAGAAGAAGCGGACACACTAAACAATGAATACATAAAAGAAGTTTCTAAGCAAGTTATCAATCAAAAGGAAGGTCGGGCCCAAGCTGCCGATGAGGTGTTATCATGTATTAATTTGGGAACGGAAGAAGAGCCGAGAGAGACACAGATTGGAAGCTTCTTCGAAGGGACTGAAAGGGAAGCGTTGATTGAGCTGCTTAAGGAGTATTCGGATGTGTTCGCATGGTCATACAAGGATATGCCGGGGCTGGATAACTCGATAGTGGAGCACAGAATACCGCTGACACCAGACGCCAAGCCTGTCAAGCAGAAATTGCGTCGCATTAAGCCAGAATGGTCTCTGCAAGTTAAAGAAGAGATAGAGAAGCTCCTCCGAGTGGGCTTTATCAGAGTGATTGAGTATCCGACGTGGTTATCTAATATTGTGACGGTCAGTAAATCGAATGGCAAGGTTAGAGTTTGTGTTGACTTCCGAGATCTCAACAAGGCTAGCCCGAAGGACGACTTCCCACTGCCCAATATCGACATGCTAGTAGATGCCACTGCTAACTACGAGGTCAAGTCTTTTGTAGATGGTTTTGCAGGATATAATCAGATCAAGATGGCGGAGGCAGACCAGGAAAAGACGGCTTTCACCACACCATGGGGAACATACTGCTACACTGTAATGCCATTCGGATTGAAAAATGCAGGGGCTACATACCAGAGAGCGGTCACAGCATTATTCCATGACATGATCCATAAGGAGATTGAAGTGTATGTCGACGATATGATCATTCATTCCAAGGGGTCAGACGGTCAGCATTTCATTGATTTAAGGAAGTTCTTCGACAGACTGAGAGAGCACGCAATGCGTTTGAATCCTGCCAAGTGTACATTTGGGGTTATTCGAGGAAAGGTCCTGGGCTACATGGTCACCGAACGAGGGATTGAGGCAGACCCAAGGAAAATTCAAGCCATCATGGAGATGAAGCCACCACGCACAGAAAAGGAAGTTAAGGGATTCATGGGACGGTTACAGTACATCAGCCGCTTCATTAATCAATTAACTACCATGTGTGAGCCGATTTTTAGATTAATGAAGAAAACCGCAAGTATAGATTGGGACTGGAAGTGTCAAGAAGCCTTCGAGGAAATCAAGAGATACTTGGTCAATCCCCCTATCCTTCGCCCCCCACATTCGGAGAAACCGTTGCTATTGTACCTAACGATACAAATACTGGCCGTTGGGGCTATGCTTTGGCACAAGAAGCCAAGGACTCTCGGGTGGAGAACGCCGTTTATTTTGTTAGTCGAAAGTTGCAAGGGAGTGAGCTAAACTACTCGGCATTGGAAAAGACACTGCAGGGCTAGTTTGGGTGGTTAATAAGCTCAAGCATTACTTGTCAGCGCATCCGATTCTGCTAGTGTCAAAGATGGATCCAATTAAGTATTTGTTTGACAAACCTTCTCTGTCCATGAGATTAGCCAAATGGTCGGTATTTCTGGGGGAATTTGATATCACCTATGTGCCGAGAAAAGCAGTTAAAGGGAGAGCCATGGCGGATCATTTAGCAGAGTTTCCAAGTACAGAAGAACAGGGGCTTGAACCGAAATTTCCAGACGAGGGGATTTTTAGCATTGATACGGAAGAGAGATGGCAACTATTCTTTGATGGGGCCGCGAACAAGAGGGGCAGCGGAGTAGGAATCCTTTTGGTCGATCCCAAAGATGAGCACACCCCCATCGCCATCAAGCTGAATTTTACAACCACCAATAACGCGGCTGAATACGAGGCATGCATAGCCGGTTTAGAAGCAGCCTTGGAGCGTAATGTAAAGGAGTTGGAGGTATATGGAGACTCGGCTTTAATTATCAATCGACGTCTAAGAAGTGGAAGGCTGGTGACCCCTACTTTGCTTGATGTCGAGACTCATATGGAAGAGCTAGTCAAGCAATTTAAGGAAGTGACATTCCATTATCTACCCGAGAGACAGAAATAGATTTGCCGACGCTTTAGCTACACTGGCTTCTTTGGTCGAGATCCCTCACGGAATGTCCGTAAAACCGTTCGTAGTTGGCCGAAGAGAACCCCGCTTGCGCTACGAAGCCTACTGCTGCGAGATTCAAGCTGACATCGAGGAGAATAAGGATCCATGGTACGCACAGATTTATGAGTATCTCAAGAAGGGCGATGTGTCTTTTCTAGGTGACGTGAAAGCCAAAAGTTTGCAGGCATTGAAGCGATTGGCCGGACAGTTTGTTCTACTAGATGATATGTTGTACAAAAGACACTACGATAGTCTCCTGTTACTCTGTGTAGACGCGAAACGAGCAGAAGTGATCATGGAAGAAGTACACGACGGTTTGTGCGGTCCACACATGAATGCCAGAATGTTGAGACAGAAAATCACACGGTTGGGTTATTATTGGGTCACTATAGAAGCCGACTGCATCCAGTTTGTGCGGAAATGTCCCAAATGCCAAATGTGTTCCAATTTGAACCACGTACCCCCTCACGAGTTGTATAGTATGGTAACCCCTTGGCCATTTGCGACATGGGGGATTGATGTGATTGGCAAGATTACACCGCCGGGAAGCAATGGGCATTGTTTTGTATTAGTAGCAGTGGATTACTTCACCAAGTGGATCGAGGCAAAATCTTACAAGGTGTTGACTTCCAAAAAGGTGGCACAGTTCATTAAGGAGGACATCATGTGCAGATATGGAGTACCAAATGAGATTATCTCGGACAACGGGTCCCACTTCGGCGGAGATTGTGACAGACATCGGCAGAGTTCAAGATCACCCGGCACAAGTCTTCCCCTTATAGGCCTCAGACCAACGGAGCCGTCGAGGCAGCTAACAAAACGATTGAGCAGATAATCAGAAAGACAGCGATTCGAGGTAGGGACTGGCCTGAGAAACTACCATTGGCACTTTGGGGATATAGAACTTCCGTTCGTACAGCTACAGGCGAAACTCCTTTTGCTCTGACATATGGGATGGAGGCAGTACTCCCGGTTGAGTTGGAAGTCCCGTCTTTGAGGATCTTATTAGAGAATCAAGTAGCAGAAGTTGAATGGCTCCGCAGCCGATATGATCAGTTGGCCACACTTGACGAGCGCAGACTCAAAGCCATGGAACACATCCGAGCCTATCAGAGACGGACAGCAAGGGCTTTCAACAAAAAGGTGCAGCCCTTAGACATTAAGGAAGGAGATTTGGTTTTGAAGCAGCAACTCCCCAATAAGTTCAACCCTCTTGGGAAGTGGGCCCCTACATGGACCGGCCCGTATGTGATCAAGAAGATATTTTCGGGTGGAGCAGTTAAAATGGCAGATTTGGATGGCAACGAATTCAAGGAGCCCACCAACCTCAGCAAGCTCAGACGCTACTATGATTAAGCTCTTCCTCCCCCTCTAAATAAAAAAAAAAAAGAAATAAAACGCAAAAAGAAGCCCGCTAGATTGAAAACCCGCAAAGGGCGGTCTAGCAACAAAAGAAAGGGTGCGTTCAAAAGCTCGCTAGATTGAAAACCCGTAAAGGGCGGTCTAGGCAAAAGTTAGAGCAAATAAAATAAAAATTGTCCCGCTTCTATCTCCCCTTTCTAAAAATAGTAGCTTGATGAAAAATGAACTACGACGACCTGAGCCCCTTGGTTCTCATTGTAAAAGGGGAACGTAGGCAGCCTTAATCGGCGCGGTCCAAAAAATAAATAAAAATCCAATCTGTTTTTACTAAAGCAATAAACTTTTTTCATTCCCACAATCAATGCATGATTACACTTATTTGATGAGTCTAAGCTCGACTATACTAATGACTAAATAACTTGCAAAGAAATTAAAAAATTAAAAGACAAAATAAATAACTAATGTGTCTGCATATGACTGTGGGTGGATACTCGGACATATAAGGTCTACTCCTTGGCACTAGGCCCCTCGTCTCCGTCCTTCTTCTTCTTGGCAGCTCGTCGAGTCGGTTTCTTCTTATTCTCTCTCTTAAAATAAGGCGAATACTTCTTCTTCAATGGGGGAACCTCCTCGATCGCCTTACCCTTCAACTTCCGCTCCATCCTCTTGGGAGGATTCTCCTCCACTGTGTCTAGAGAAATCCCCAGAGCCTCCTTGTCTCTGAGAAAACGGCTCGAAGATACGTTAGGAACCAATCTCCGTCTCAAGTCATACAAAGTCTCCCTCATCGGTCCCAAGTTTTCTTCATACCATGTCAAATAAGCATGCGACAAATGAGTGCTAAGGGTCCGCTGCGCAAGATAGGCTCGTGGCATCCCATGAGAACTCCATAAGCTTACCATCAAAACTGAAACACCAACGTCCATTGGAAGGACCTTGGCAGAGTCATCAAACTCAGAAGTACCCCAAGTGGGAGGACGGACCTGCTCCATGCCATATTGCCGAAGTACCCGCTCTGCATAATAAAAGGTGGTAGTCTCAAAAGCTGGTACACGAATCAGGCATTGCCCAAGCTGAAGGCTCCGAATGAAAGAAAGGCCCCAATGCTGTACTCGCCAATGAATCCTATCAGTATCCACCTCCGCCAAATACATCTTCCACTCCCGTTCTGACAAGTTGGAAAGCGGATCAATCTTCCTCCTACAACCATGAAACCAAGGCCTAACACTCGAAGGGGGAATCTCTAGAACAAAAAGTCGATCCTCGAGCCACGTGGTCAGTAATTTGGCACTGCCCCTAGTCATAAGCGGAGCACCCCTAGCTATCTGAGATATACCATGAAGCGTCTCGCCCAAGAGAACCGGAATGATGCTCCTCCCCGAACGGGCCTGATCTACCATATCCAAGCATCCACTGGTAGCTACACCCACATAAGGAGAAAACAGAACCTTGGAAAATAAACAAAGGGCCAGGCAATCCAAGGCAAAATCTGAGTCGAAGTCATCACCATGGGCAAATCTCCCCGGCAAATCACAGATATCTATGTCTACACCTTCAACCAAACCTCTAGCCACAGCTGTAGGGAGGTGCAGAAATTTGGCCACCCTTGTCACCAACGGAACTCTATCCTGTGGAACCGCTATCAAACTGACATCATCCCCTCCACACAGAGCAAGAAAATCCTCGTAAGTGGGTGTAATCTCGTTGTAAGAGAAGTTGAAAACATGATTGGATTCATCCCAAAAAGCAGCGGCAGCATGTAAAAGATTCCAATTGGGATGCATGGGCAAAAGAGACCAAACACACTTCACCCCAAAACGTTTATCAAAAGCATGACGGACGGAACGAGGTACCTTGGATACCCAAACGGCCAAATCACTCTCAAAATTGTTTTGCTTCTCCATCAGAACAGAAGGGTGAGAATTCATTGTGTTGACTGGTTCACGACAAAAGCAAGAAAAAAGAAAGCAATAAAAAAAGGAGCAGAACAGTACGAAGAAGAGAAAGTTGTGTTTTATGACCGACGGCTGACAAAGGGAATTATATATAGGGTTTGAGCATGGGAATCCGTACAGGAAAGGACTGCCAGAACAATCCGTGCAGGAAAAGGAGGGCCGATCGGCCCATCATTCAGAATTACAACCGCCGCCTTTTCAGCATAAGGCCGATCGGACCTTTAATATTGGGCCGATCGGACCTTTAATATTGGGCCGATCGACCCTTTGGTCTCTCCAGAAGACGGCTCAACTTCAGCAGCTTTTACAAATCTCAAGGCCCCACTTTTTTGTTCTTTTATTTTATTTTTTATCTTTATTCTTTATTTTTTTTATTATTTTCTATTTTCAATTTTTTACTTTACTTTATTTTATTTTATTTTGTCCTCATTTTGTCCAATGCAGTGTACAAAAATAGATAAAGTCCAAAAATAGAAATGTACATAAATGGAAAAGACTAACTTTTATATATTAAATCCATAAACTAGTACATAAATCAGTCGCATACATCAGTGAGTCAGCATAAAATCTAGAGTCTGCATGCTCCTATTTTTTCCCTACAGGTACTACATAAAAAATAAAAAATCCTAATGACCCCTACGGGAAGTCGAGGCACGGCCGCGAGAAAATCCGGACGTCGAGCTACCCTCACCCTGGGAGCGCTGTCTCCACTGTGCCGGATCCACATCTACCGATCTCCGGGATTGGCAAGAAAGCGCCGCCACAGCACTCCTCGCCAGACGGTCGCACATTACCGTGCCTCACCGACCGCACATAAGACTCCCGAGTGACCTGAAAAATCAAAGGGCGAGAGTTACATCACGCCTAAAGTATAAGTACCAAAGATATAAAGAGGAAAGGTAAAAGGCATACCCCGCCGCCGCCACCGGGAGGAAGATGAGCACCCTCGACCTCGTCGCCTCTCGTGGGTGTCAAGTCTACTCGCACCTCCCCGTCGCCCATGTGCACATAGAAGTGATCAGAAAGGGAGGCATATCTACTATCTCGGGAGGTGGAGCACCCATCTCGCTCAGAATAACCGGATCCCGCTCCCCATACCAAGCTCGGGCCTCCGCAGCAGCTCCCGCCGCACCACCTGTGGTGATCTCTATAAAGAGCTACAAAATCCACGTAAGGCATGTCAAGGCGGAAGTGATGAGCGGGGACTCCATACAGGTACTCCATCCTCCTCTAGCCGGTCCGGATACCACATATTCTTGGGAGGATCTTTGTGGCGCATAAAGAGGAGCCCACGCATGGTGCTGTCTCGACACCCGCTCGCCCGCATACATCTCGTCGGCAAGCAATCCAACCAGCTAGCCTACGGGAAGCAAGAACATCCCGAACGGCACCAACAAATTCGAAGCCTCGGGGGACCAAGGGAAGAGTAAAAGCTCAGGTCTACTGGGACCATCAAACACAGCCCTCAAATCAGATTCGCGAACCGTCTTCGGATATCCCTCAACCCGGTTTTCCTTCCTCCAGTACCGCAAGACGGGCACATCCCGAGTCTGGTCCCGTAAGGTGAACGGCGCAACGCCGAAGATCTCATAAACCCAAGCCTGCAAAAGACAGAAAAGCAGACAGTTACAAAAAACGGAAAGACAAGTAACAAGTAAGAGGTAATGAAAATAACAAGAGTTAGCGTACCTCCAGTACAAAGTGGAAAGCATCGAAAGAAGAGGTGTTGGACCTCGAGACAGTGTCAAGGGCTCGGTACAGCTCAGCCAAGCCGGCCCCTCCCCAAGAAATGTATCGCACTAAGTCCAAATCAGACAAGGCGCCCAATAAAGAGAACCGGCACACCGGGCCCGAATTGGGAAAGAGAGCCACTGATAAGCCGTACCAGAGGAATCCCCGGACAAGTGCGTCCATCCCATATTGACCGACTCTGTATCGATCGATAGCAGTCTCCACAAGCTTGTACAGCTTTCCCGCGTCAACACCGAAATTCCTGCTCGGGCCAACGCTAGCGCCGAACAGCTGAACCTGACGAGCCTTGTCAGAATGTAAAGTCTCGTCAAAAGGCAACACTACATCCGTAAACCTCAACCCGGTGAGGACGGCAAAGTCAGTAGGAGTGATCGTAGTCTCACCCCAACTCAGATGGAAAGTATGTGTCGTGTCCCACCAGAACTCGCGACACACCTTCACCACCGCATTACACTTCCGGGTCTGACCCATCAGTGCAACCATATCAAAGAAGGGGCCCAACCCCAAGTTCCACACCATCTCGCGAGGACCACCCTCACCGGCCGGCAACAGCGCCCACAGCTCACCAACCGCCTTAAGGGAACTACGTCCCTTCATCTTCTTCATCTGCAGGTAAACACAGCACAGGTATGTGTCATTACTCGCATTTTTAATAAAAAAATAATACTTTGCACATGTATCAATTATTATGTTGTTAAATAAAAATTATACCTTCATCCCGACGCGGGATCGGAGACCAGTGGATCCATGAAAATTCAGGCCCGCGTAAAAGTCCGCCTGGTTGTGCAATAGAAAGAACAGCCTCGAAGGCCGATAGTTACGCGAAGCTCGCCGCCTCCTAGCCTCGGCATTCCCGCCGGCGTCACTCCGGTCACTTTCCCCGGCATCAACATCCACCTCCTCTTCATCATCATCACCACCATTATTCCCACCATTCCCGCCATGGCCACCACCGTTGCCGCCATACCCACCGCCATCACCACCATGGCTGCCGCCGCCAGCACCGCCATAACCGCCACCACTGCCGCCATGGCTGCCACCTCCATAACCTCCATAACCACCTCCAAAACCACCACCCATATCACCAAAACCGCCCCTAAAGCTGTCAGAACCACGGCTACCCCCGGCACCATGGCCGCTAGCTCCAACTTCTCCCCCATAACCATGAAAACCGCCTATACCTCCGGTGTATGAGCCCAGCGGTGAATAATCCGGTTGATTGAGCAATCGTTCCAAAGCTGCGACGTCGGGATCCATGGCAAAAGCAAAAATCTCGGCACAAAATCAAGTGAACTCCGGCGAAAATCTTCAAGAAACTCGGCAGAAAGGAAGAATTTTCAGAGAAAGAAGAAGAGAGTGAGTTGGAGAAGAAGACGGCACGTTCTTAAGGCCGATCGGCCGCTTTTTCAGCCAATGGGAGTCAAGGGCCGATCGGCCCTCCCATTTTTGTGTTTCTTTGCCTGATCGAACGGCCAAGATTTCCTCCTGGTGACCCCGATCCTCGTCAAAAGGCCCCAGCCAATCAGAGCATAGGGCCGATCGGCCCTTCAGTCTCTAGGCCTGACGCGTGTCCCCCTCGGCCAGAGTATGTTGACTGGCCAATTTATTACTCCTCCTTCCCGAGGAACTCTCCTTTTTTCAAAAAACTTTTCCCCTTCCCCAAAACAAATCCCCCATTTTCAAAAATTCCCCCATTTTCTAAAATACAACCGTTTTTAAAACTCCTTTTTAAAATAAAACCTCTTTTTTTAATTCATTTCATAAATTCCAAACTTTTTTTTATTAATATTTTTTCGGGGTGACTCCCGCAAAAAGTCAAATGCTTAGTTTTTGATTCCCACACAGTTTTTTCCACATTGCCCCATATACTTTCTCTTGGGACACGAATCAAGACTACACTTGATTCGTTCCATCACATTCAATTTTCAAAGGAAAAAATCAAGACTACACTTCTTGAATTTCCTTTCCACATATTTTCAAAGGAAAAATCAAGACTACACTTCTTGAATTTCCTTTCCACATATTTTCAAAGGAAAAATCAAGACTACACTTCTTGAATTTCCTTTCCACATATTTTCAAAGGAAAAATCAAGACTACACTTCTTGAATTTCCTTTCCACATATTTTCAAAGGAAAAATCAAGACTACACTTCTTGAATTTCCTTTCCACATATTTTCAAAGGAAAAATCAAGACTACACTTCTTGAATTTCCTTTCCACATATTCTCACACGGAAAAATCAAGACTACACTTCTTGAATTTCCTTTCCACATATTCTCACACGGAAAAATCAAGACTACACTTCTTGAATTTCCTTTCCACATATTTTCTCACGGAGAAGGCAAGACTATACTTGACTCTCCTTTTCGAACTACGACTTGGCTTGATTCCTTTTGGGATACGTAGGTAGCCCGACATGGGTCCAGCCGCTTGACCTACCTGGTCATCTTTTTTGCGACTCAGATCGAGTCCCAACCTCACATTCGCAAAATCACTTTCCTTACCTCCTGAAATCCCTTTTTTCAGGACGGATCCTTTCTTTTATCGTCGACCCCACTTGTCTTACAAGAAGCGTCGCCGAGGGGCTACTGTTAGTACCCGGTCCGAAAAAAGGTATTCTAAATACTTGGGCCCGGTTTAATTAATTAAAACCCCAAAGATCCAAGTGTCCGGCCCCGGTTAAACAGAAATCCTAAAGAAGGAATCTCATTATTAGGTCAAAACCTGCGCCGTCGCTGTCAGCTTGGAAAGGACGCCAGTTGGAAGAGCCGATCGGCCCTTAGCCCGTGCATTGGCCGATCGACCCTTTTATTTAGAGCCGATCGACCCTTCTATCCTAGAGCCGATCGACCCTTTAGAGGCCCAGCCCAGTTACCGAACACTATAAATAGGGGTGCCCGGCTCCCCATATTGACACACAATTTTCTCCGGGAGAAGCGAGCTATACTTGCTTTAACCCTCAGTTCTTCTTTTTTCCTCTCGAATCGCCAAGATTCGACCCCCAAGTCTTTCTACAATTGGTAAGACTCTCTTTTTAATATTCTTGTTCTTTATTATTGTCTTTATTATTATTGTTTGCATGCTTAATATATTTTAATTGCTTTATCTCTTGCTTATGCCATATATGCTAGATTTAGGGTTGTTTTAATATATTTAATTGTTCATAGCCGAGGATGATCTAAGGTTTCGCCCTAAGAAACCCAATGGATCTAGGAACTATTTCTTTCCTTCCACCTTAGTTATAATTATCCCATGATCAACAATTCCCCAAGGATGAACGTTGATTAGTGCACCTTCCGAGGGCCTAACTCAAAGGTTCTAGGGTGTGATCATCAATAAATTCTTTCTCTCCCCTCCTCCTTATGCATGATCCCGTTTCTTCTATCTATTCCTGTAAACACCGCACACAACCAACACCCCACATGCTAGAAAGACCGATTCGTCGGGCAATAGGAGTGATAACGTTTCTTCTTCTGTTGTAACTTGACCCCCGAACCCAATTAACTGTTTAGCCTTTTTTCAAAGCTTTGGGCTATATCAAAGTGGCGTGGCGACTCTCAAAATTAAACTAATATTTTAATATGGTTTAAAGCGAGTGTCACTAGATGAATATCCCATTTCGGTCCGACATTTTTATGATTAATTATTTGAAACTTCCGAATGCGCGTTGCATCGGGACGGGGTATTCACACCCAGCTGCCCCAGAATCCAAGCAATAATGATCACCAGTCCCGACGACTTCAAAAGCCTATTGTGCAAAGACCTTCCCGTTAATGGCCACCCAGCTAGTATCGACAAGTGGTAGAGGTCCCTCCGGCAGCCACATCCACCCTCGCAGGTACAATCGCCAACTTAGCATCACCGAACCTCGAAGACCGGCCTTCAGACAAAACCGAGGCAAAAAAAAGTCCGTATCTATGTTAGCCTCCCAAGCAGAGCATACCAAGATCAAAAAATTCTGAGATCAGCGGCCCCAAAGCACCAAAAAAGCCAACTCCCCAGAAAGCAGAGTCCCCAGCTTACCAAGCAAAAAATTCCAAAAGAAGCCAACTCCCCAGAAAGCAGAGTCCCCGGCTTACCAAGCAAAAGCAACAAGATCAACGGCCCTAAATCACCGAAAGAAGCCACCTCCCTAGAAACCAGAGTCCCTGGCTTACCAAGCAAAAGTTCCAAAGATCAGTAGCCTCGAAGCACAGATAAAAACAGCAGAGTCCCCGGCTTACCAAGCGAAGCTCGAGACACAAAGAGTCAACAGTCGACAAAGACCGTCCAGCAGCAAAACCGGTAAAAGAACTACGAAAGGGAAAGCAGTAGCGTGAGACCCCTGGCAGCTATACTTGTCCCCAAAAAGTAGGAAAGCAGTAGCGTGAGACCCCTGGCAGCTATACTTGTCCCCAAAAAGCAGGAAAGCAGTAGCGTGAGACCCCTGGCAGCTACACTTATCCCCAACAGAGCAAAAGAAGTAGCGTGAGACCCCTAGCAGCTACACCTATCCCCAGGAAAGCAGAAGCAGAAGTGGTATGAGTCCCTCCGACATCCACGAAAAGAAGCAGCAGTAGTGTGAGACCCTCCGGCAACTACCCTACACCAACAAAGTGGTAAGAGTCCCTCCGGCATCCGTGAAGAGAAGCAGCAGTAGTGTGAGACCCTCCGGCAACTACCCTGCACCAACAAAGTGGTATGAGTCCCTCCGGCATCCGCGAAGAGAAGCAGCAGTAGTGTGAGACCCTCCGGCAACTACCCTGCACCAACAAAGTGGTATGAGTCCCTTCGGCATCCACGAAGAAAAGCAGCAGCAGTAGCGTGAGACCCCTGGTAGCTACCCTGCACCAGCAAAGTGGTATGAGACCCTCCGGCATCCACGAAAGACCCGTTGCAGCATGAGACCCTCCGGCAGCTACAACCCGTCAGCAGCAGTAGTGTGAGACCCTCCGGCAACTACCCTGCACCAACAAAGTGGTGTGAGACCCTCTGGCATCCATAAAGACCAGTTGTAGCATGAGACCCTCCGGCAGCTACAACTCGTCAACAGCGATAGCATGAGACCCTCCGGCAGCTACTCGCAAATACCAGTTGCAGCATGAGACCCTCCGAAAGCTACAACCTGGCACAAAAGGCAGCTACTAGCCAACCGCAGTAGTACCGACCCCTCAAGAAGTCACATGTATGCACAACAAAGGTATGAAGATGCATCTCTACTCCTTTCTTGCTTATGAATTAGTTTTGGTAATGTCCGAACTACGATTTGGCTTGATTCCCTTTTAAGGGATACGTAGGAATCCTTTCTCAGAAAGGTCCAGCCATCAGACTCCCCGATTCACCCTCTAGCCCGTTACCTTATCCCTTGATGCTCATTGGGATTGGGTCTTATTTTATCGACAACCCCACTTTTTTCCAAAAGTGACGTTGTCGAGGGGCTCTGTAAGTACGCCAATCCAATTCGCGAACCCTTTTTAGGTGCATTTTAAATGATAAAACCGCACCAAGGGGCATTTTGGTAAATTCCCGATCCGTTTCGAGACTTCCGAAAACATTTTATTTGTTTCTCGCGAAGGAAGTGTTTTTTAGTATCTTTCCAGGACAAAAGGACCTAAAAGGAATTAATCAGTTTGGACCTTTTGGGTATTAACCCGGAATGTTCCAGAATCTGGTTTTGGCGCCAAAATCAGTTATTGACTCCTCCAGTCGTGCGACAGCTTGAGGTATGGAAATTGGATACGTTGGGTCGTGCGACCAATTAATCCAATTTCCAATCTACGTATAAATGCCAAATTGCTTCATTTGTCAAGGGGCCAACACACAGGACACACACAAACACACAGACCTCACCCTTTCTCTCTCTATTCGTAATCTACCTTCTCTCTCTCTTCTCTCTCTATACGCAGGAACCAGAAGACTCCATGCTCTCCCTCATCTCCGACCTAACCTAGCTTCCCATCACCGAAAAACACAACCCAACCTCAACCTCCACCATCGCCTTACCTCCCTCTATCCCAATTGCCTTCTCTCCGATCCAATCGACAACCAATTCCACCCCAATCAACACCTCTAAATCTCCATCACCGATCTCTCTACCCAACAACAACGTCGTTCTTCCTCCTTCTCCCTCAATCCCGTTCCTCACAAATCCTCTCTGTACCCAAACGCAAACACCATTACCAGCCCCCTAAATCGCCTCCCTCACCTTCACTTGCTCTCCGGCTGAGCTCCTCACTGATCTCTCCATCATCCCTAAACCAAAACTCTAGTCACCGATTCCCCCTCAATCTCCATTTTCGTCCTTTGTTCTATCCCAATCAACGACCAAGCTCCTCCCCTCAACAACTTCTACCCAAATGCCAATCACATCCAACACCACTCCTCTGTTTCTAAGCGCCCCAAGCAGATCCCAAGTTCGTTCAACACATAGGCGCTGGAAATTGTAAACCACTTAGTCTGAGATTTGAATTCTGTTCCGAAGCTGATTGTGAAGGTTCTCTATACCGACGTGGTATAGAGAATTGTGGATCTACGAGGGTAACAAATTTCTTCCCTCAATCTCTATCTCATATTTGTCGTTATTTGTTTCATTGCAAATTATTCCCCGGACTTGATAATTATGCTCTATCCGTCCCCAATTATCAAGTCCCAACTGCCGATCTCTCTGTTTAATTAGCTTTGCTTGGTATTGTTGATATTAATGATGCAAGTTTGTTGGATTTGTTGCCTATTGGCCAAGGGAGTGTAGATCTCCCTATATCCACATCCCCTTGGTCAATCTGTTGTGAATTCATTGATTTCTGAATCGTTTGGTGGTTGTGTTGGGATTTGATTAATTTCTGTTGTTTCTGTATTTCGAATTGTAAGGTCCCTGCAGATTGGCTTCGATGTGTCACGCGACACAATTGACCATCCAAGGTCCTGTGTCACGCGACACATGTAACTTGTCTGCAGCTGATCAATTTCAGTTGTAAATCTTGTTAGTCTTCGATGTAAAGTGGGATGTAGCCTCCCAGAGTCAATGGCTTACAAATTGTAATCCCCTTGTTTATTAATAAAACAAAGCACTCTTATGCATTTTAATACATATCTTGTCATACACACTTTGCACACACTTTTGAATGAATTGAATGTTTTGAATGAACATAGAAAGACTCGTCTGCGGACGAGGCGTGTTGGGTGAACTCTCAGTTCTTTCCAACACGTAACTTGACCCCCGAACCCATTTTCTCTTACAAAAAGGTTTTCAATGTTTTCTCTTAAAACGGCGTGGCGACTCCTTATTTTACAATTTCGGCGAGCGCACATTCAATCATCGGACCCTTCCCCCCTCCCTCCTCCCGCCCGAGGTAATTACAAGTATATGATCGTGGCAGTAGATTACTTCTCCAAATGGATTGAAGCCAAGGCATTAGCCAAAATAATAGAGGAGAACGCAATCAACTTCGTCCATGACTTCATCTGGTATCGCTTCAGGGTTCCACACACTACCATCTCAGATCATGGTCTTCAGTTTTCCAAAGCTTTTATAGCAGAATGAAATAGACTAGGAGTCAGACACATCAAGTCATCTGTTAGCAGACCTCAATGTAACGAACAAGCAGAATCAGCTAATAGCCCTAACTAAGAACCTAGAGGGAAGTGATGGTAAATGGTTCGACGAACTTCCCTTAGCCTTGTAGGCAGTTCGCACAATCACCCAAGGGCCAATCGGGTAAACCCTATTCGCACTAACATTCGGTTCTGAGGCCATGCCACCAGCTGAGATGGCTATCCCTACGACAAGAAATTCTAACTACGATGAACAAGTCAACAAGGTCAATAGGCTACTAGACCTAGACCTAGACCTAGACCTAGTAGATGAAAGAAGACTAGCAGCTCAGATGAGGATTGTGAACTACAAGGAGAGGACCAAAGCCTATCATGACAAAAGGGTCAACAAGAGAGTATTCCAAGTCGGAGATTGGGTACTTAGAAAAATTGAATCAACTGACAGAAAGACAGAACAAAATAAGCTCTCCCCAAACTGGGAAGGCCCCTACATCATCACTCAAGCTATCAGAGAGGTGACCTACAGAATGAAGACACCAGATAGACAAGAGCTGAAATATCAGTGGCATTCTTATCATCTACGAAAGTATTATCACTAATTTATAGACTGTTTTTTATGTAATTGATCAGTCGTTGTTAGTCTTTCCAGTTATTTTCAAGAGAAATAAGAATGCAGGTTGATGTAATCATTTTCCAGTTAATAGAAAATTCAGTTTTCATCAAGGCAAGTGACTAGCAAAACAACTCTGAAAGACCAGGAGACCCCTCCTCGGCATCTAAGGGATAAAATCCCAAAAATTATCTAATACATATGTCGAATGACCTTCCTCGGCACAGAGAGATAAAACCTAAAATTATCTAAGACTTATAACCGAATGACCCTCCTCGACATGAAGAGACAAGTATTAAAAATTTATCTAAGACCTATGTCGAAAGACCTTCCTCGGCATAAAGAGATAAAACCTAAAATTGTCTGAGACTTATGACCGAACGACCCTACTCGGCATGAAAAGACAAGTACTCAAAAATTGTCTAAAACTAATGACCGAACGACCCTCATCGGCATGAAAAGACAAGTACTCAAGAATTATCTAAAACCTATGACCGAGAAACCTTACTCGGTATAGAGAGATAAAACTTAAACATAAGTGTTAGGCCGAAGTAACCTTCCTCGGCCTGATGAATAAATTCACTATTCATTCAAGTAATTGGACCGAATGAGCTTCCTCGGTTTAATAGAATCAATATCATGTAATGAGGCGGTCCTCCTCGACATCAAAAAATATTGGATACTTAGGCAAATGTTCAACATTCAAATCATTCAACATACATTCAAACAGTCAACATTCAAGACAAAAGCAGTTCGATTAAATGCACAGATATTAAAAACAACATGGGAGTGAAGAAAAGCTTCTATTGATCAAAGAAAGTTGTACAAAGGGGCTCTATTACATCATTAAAACTATAACAAAAAGTCCCTAAGACTGGTCATCCCCCCTAAAAAGGTCATCCTTTTTTTTTTCACTACTCACTACTCACACACACACACTCACACACACACACACACACACACACACACACACACACAAGCGTCTAGGAAATTCTAGGAAGGGAAAGCCTTCCATCTAGCTTCTGGGGGGGGATCGAACCCATGACCTCCAGGTTGGAAGCCATGAGCTCTGGCCACCAGGCAGAGGGGGGGGGAATGATGACTTGGTCATCCTGTTCAACAGCAGAGGGGGGAATGATGACTTGGTCGGTCTGGGCTTCATCGGCCTGAGCTTCCTCGGCAGGAGCCACCTCGGCATCTTCTTCCTCCTCGTCTCCTGAGCTCAGGCCCTTATCCTCAATCCTCTCAATAAGAGTACAAATATTTTGTGGATCAAGGGGAAGAGGAACCCAAGTCGAAAGGTTGGCACGAGCATCCTGGGAGGCTATGACCTTCTCGAGGCATTTCCAGGTCGAGGTTAAGAGATGGATTTACCATGGCCCTTCTGGCCAAGTGCAAATACCCGTCGGAGTACATGGTAGTCGTCTTCTCGGCCACAACTTGTCTAAAGGCCGAGCTGACCTTATAACGAGCTATGTAAACGACTAATATGAGGTGTTGATGTCCATGTGTTGTGTTGTGGAATCATATATTTTTTGTGTCGTCTGACTAGAAATGGACAGATTGGGTTAGCATGCAGTTTAATGACAATGATTTTGAAAAACTGAATGGTCTAAGATTAAATTTCAAATAAATGTGTGGTAGTGAGTTAAGGAAGTCAAAATTTGTTGTGAGACCATCTCACGGTGCGACGTGATTACAATTTTTTATTTGAAAGTATTACATTTTAAAAATAAAACACTTATGAAAGTGATACATTTTTAAAATGTAACACTTTTAAAGAAAAAATGTAACTTCATCATACCGTAAAACGGTATCACAGGAGACCACCTCATCAAATAAAGGACTTGACATGTCGTATCTTATCATATCTTCTAATTTTGGATCATCTTTCATCATATATCTTCACTTATCTCTTGAGATTCGGTTAGATCTTAGAGAAATACTCCTAAAACCCACGTGAATGCAAACTTATTTCTATTTTGATCCGTTTCACGTAAATGCAAATTTCTCAAAATGACAAAGAATATTCACTATTCCACCCACTCATTCTCTCTTCTACTTCACTTTTACACTCACAATATTCTCTCTCCTCACTATTCCTCCCACTCATTCTCTCTCCTATTTAATTTTTCATACTCACAACATTTAACTTTTTCTATTTCTTACATCACTTTTCCTTAATTCCCACACCCAAAAAGTTAGTTTGCAATCACGTGGGACAGAGGGAGTATACGGTCCATCTCTTCTTGCCATTTTCTACATCAAATGACCATCCTAACCCGAAATTCAAATTTAATGAAATTATCAACACCATAGATTGTCAAGAAGTTAAATAACATGGTCCGTAGATCCGAAGTTGATATAGTCAAATTAAGAACCTAGATTAACCAAGATTAACATGGTCTATTTTTTATTTTATTTTTTTGTGGTGTAATCTTCATATATTGAAATTAATAAAATACAATTAAATAAAGGTATTAAATAAAGGTTTGGATTTTGACATTGAAAATTAAGATCAAAGGCAAAGGGTTTGGTTTTTTTTTTTTTTTTTTTGTGGGGTGAGTGGGGGGTGGGGGACAACCGGATTGAGAAGTTGAGCTTGTTCAAGAAAAACCAATGATGATGGTAACCAATTGTTTAATTTTGAGGTGCAACCAACCCAAAGTCAATTATCTATTTCCTCGTCGTCTTTTGAGAGACATTGTAAAAAAAAAAATCTATGAACTCCGTAGGTAGGTAGATCGATTAGAAGCTCATTACAAAAGTAGTTATGGTAAATTTTAGAGTGGCCATTAAGTGCAACCAATTCTATTTTTATTTTATTTTTGGAAAAATTGCAAAAAAAATATCAATGTACTATTCATTTTTGTGTGTTTCACCACTTAACTATTTTTATTTTTTTTTTGCATACAACGCATTGAACTAAGTTTTTTTTTGCATACAACACATTAAACTATTTTATTTTTACATTCATGGTCACTATTACTAACAGGTTAATTTTTTTCCGTTAAAAAAACGTGTCATTGCAAGTGACCCTTTTTTCTGGAATATTTTAGATGGTTCATTCTTCATTAACTTTTTGTGTGTTTAACTTATTCTAAATTGGTCATTGGCCTATTAATTTTTCACATATCACCATTCTTCTTTAATTCTTCACTTTAGCTATTAATATTTATGTTTTCCCTTTAATATAATATTTATTTATTACTTTAGTAATTGACTGTCAATATTATTGATATTTATTTTCAATTTCATCACTCTCATTTAACTTTTATAGCTAGCTCCACCACCTTAATCAACCACCACCGTCAAAATTAACACCATTCCATCACCATCACCGCTGCCACTATTGTCACTGCTGTCACCTCTTCAAAATTCCAGAAAATACTCCTTTCGTTTCAGCTTAAACTTCACTAATTACTCAAAAGGGCGTCCCGTTACAAGCTTCACCTTTCCTAAAATGGAAAAGGTTTATTAATGTTCTAGTATACCCACTAATTTCTCTCTCACACACATTTAAATTATGGTTCCACTTGTCATATACACTCATTTTTTTCCTCTCACAACCCTTCTCCCACTCTCATCATTTTTAAATATATATATTATTTTTTTAATTTGCGTGCATCATCAAAATGATAAACCTTAACTTGGGACGGAGGGAGTACGAAAAAAAAAAGAGAACATTTCACAAATCCCCAAATCAACTTTAATGTACTTCTACCTATTGACTGTTTTTACGGACGAAGTAACTGACCTGAGCTCCGTCATTGTCTTGTGCAGTCACAGAGAGGCCATTCGAGCATAATTTCAGACAGTAACTTACAAACATAGTACTCGGACAATTAGACAAACGTATAAATTGTTCCTAGTGCTTTATTTGGGGCAGTTCAAATTCCTTAACACGGGATTCAAGTCAGGCCGCAATCTATAACAATTTGATCAAAAATTAGTCTTAAAGACATAAAATTTGTTCCAAGCGCTTCGTTTGGGAGACAAATCGTGAATCTTTGTCATACGAATTGAAGTTTTAAGAATGAATAAATGGGTAAATAAAATATCGGGTAGGGTAGACATGTCTAAATAGAATCGGGAACCGACGGAATCGGCGGGTAGAACCGGAACCGATAACCGGCGAAAATCGGGAACCGTCGGAACCGGGAACCGAACGTAACCGGGAACCGGATTGAAACGGTTCGAATACGAATCCACCATATTGGGAACCGAGGAACCGGTGGAACCGGGAACCGGCGGTTCCAGAACCGGGAACCGGAACCGGGAACCGGGAATTGACGATTGATCAAGGTAAGTTAAATGTAATATTTAGCATTTACTCCCTCCGTCCCACAATAATATATAAACGTTCTATTTTGGGTGTCCCACAATAATATATACAGTACTTTCCCAAAATGGAAAGGAATCTTTACTATTTTCTCCGCTCATTCTCTCTCCTACATTATTTTAATACTCACATCACCATTATAATTTACTATTCTCTCCACTCATTCTCTCTCCTATTTTATTTTCACACTCACAACACTTTCAATATAATAATTCCTCCTTAATTCCCGTGAAAAACTAAAAGTCTATAAAATGTTGGGACGAAGGGAGTATTTAGTATTTATACTTGTAGTGTAGTGTTGTTTTATTTAAATTAGACTAGAATTTAGATAAATGTTTTAATATTTAGCGTCTTTACTGTCTTAAGAGGTTTGGATTAAAAAAAAAAAAAAAGTTAGATGGTGATGGAATCGGTGGAACCGTTGAAATCGGAACCGACGGATAGAACCGGGAACCAGATTAATATGGTTCGAATACGGTTCCGACTATTTGGGAACCGAGAACCGGCGGTTCCGAAACCGGGAACCGGAACCGAAACCGTTTGGACATGTCTAGGATAGGGGGTGGGGTGTGCAGCCGTGAGAGAGGGAATGAGGAATTACGTTAATGGAGAGATTTGGGAATGCAGAAAAAGAGAGAATTGTTTTTTTTTTTTTTTGGGGGGGGGGGGTGTGGTGTGGGTGGTGGATGGCTGGGGAAAAAAAAGGAAGGGGAATACATTAAGGCTGCGCTTCAGAGTTTTTAATGGGAAGAAAAGAAAGGAAGGGGAGAGAAAGGGAGGTGAAGGAAGAGAAGAGAAGGAATTTTAAAATCCTTTCAACTTGCTTCCGACTTAGGAAGGAAATGGGCGGAAATACTCATATTTTCCTTCCCATGCTCCGGAGTTTTGAAAAGAAATGAGAGGAAATAACACAAAATTACATTTGTACCCTCACCTCCATTGAATCCGGCGAAACTTATTCGGCGAGTTCCATTGAATCCGGCAAAATTTCTTCATTTAAGGTCAGGATTCTTTCAAATCCGGCAAGTTCCATTAAATTCGACAAAGCATCCATTTATTCCGGCGAAATTTATCCGGCGAGTTCCTTTGAATCCGGCGAAATTTCTTCATTTCAGGTCAGTATTCTTTCAAATCCGGCGAGTATCCGACAAAGCACCCATTAAATCCGACAAAATATCCATTGATTCCAGCGAGTTCCATTGAATCCGGCGAAATTACTGTCTGTGAATTGTGGGGTAAAAATGGAATTATGTAAAATATTCCTTCCCCTTCCTTTCTTTCCTTCCAAATCATCCCAATTTTGGAATGATTATGAAGGATGGAAAATCCCAAATATTTTACCTCCCTTTCTCTCCATTTCCTTCTTTCCAAAACTTGGGAGCAGCTTTGGAAGGAATTTTTTTTTAGACTTTCTCCTCTTTCCTTTTTTTTCTCTCCATTTTAGGACTCTGGAGCGGACCCTAATGGAGAGAATTGGGAAGGAAGAAAAGGAGAGAATTGGTTTTTTTTTAGGGGTGGTGTGTGTGTGTGTGTGTGTGTGTGTGTGTGTGTGTGTGTGGTAAAGAAGAAGAAGGAAGGGGATAGGTTTAAGGTTTTTTTTTAATCACCCCCTACAGTTTTTAAAAGAAAAATTTTAATCCTACATCTTATTTTTTAATTTTTTCATCACTCTATCGAAAATATCCCTTTAAAATATGATCACATGAGTCGCATGTGATTATTCATGGGGAATTATTAACCCCGTTAGTGATAGTGAATATGAATGCAAAAATAAATTAGTTCAATATGTTGTATGAAGAAAAAATTAGTTCAATGTGTTGTATGAAGAAAAAAAATTAGTTCAATATGTTGTATGTAAAAAAAATAGTTTGTTGGTGAAATACGCAAAAAGTGAATAGTATAATATTATTTTTTTGCAATTTATTCTCTGTTTTTCTTAATATTACAAACGTAAAGCGTCTCTTGTCTTTACTTTCTTTATATTCATACCCCAAGGTTTAAAATCGTTATATATATTAAAGGGGCATTTTCTATATAATTCCTCATTCTAATCAAAATAATAACCACTTAAAATATGCAATTTTGAAATCAATAAGAAGGTACTGAATTTATTTTCGGACACACGTGCACTTTCCTAACTTGTGCTTTCACACGAAAAATTAATTTGCCAAATTTTTTATTTTGTTTCTTTTGAAATTTTTTCTAAAATAATACCTTTTTATTTTTTTATTTCCCAAAATGACTTACTGTTCAAAGTTTTGCCCAAACTGTCCCCTTTTTTGAAACTCGCTACACCGTGTAGCGAGTTTGACTTGGGCTGATCAAACTCGTTACACCATGTAGTGAGTTCAATGCAATTAAGATTGACGGTTTGGAAATTAATTAGGGCAAATAATTAAGCATAACTCGCTACACCGTGTAGCGAGTTTGACATGTCCAAGTCAAACTTGTTACACCGTGTAGCGAGTTATTTAAAACCCTTTTCCCCTTCCAGTTTACGTCTTCAACCAAAAAAAAAAAACCTTACTGACTCCATAGCCGCCGCCCAAGGAAGGAAAGGAAGAAGAAGAAGAAGAAACAGCCAACTGATTTTGCCAAGTGAAAATTCAGCCCTTTTCTTAATTGTAAGTTTAAATTTCTGTATTGTGTTGAATTTTAGCTTAGATTTTATTATTTATTTACTTACAATTTAGGATTTTTTTTTATTTTTTTGATGACATTGTAAAAATTTACACAAATTAGTCTCAAATATGTTACTAATTTGTGTCCCAATCCGAAATTTTGAGAAAATAATTAATGTTTATTAGTTACTTGCAATTTAGGAATTTTTTTTTATTTTTTTGATGACATCATTTATTAATTCCTATAATAAATATATATGATGCATTTTATATTTTCCATATAAATAATTAAATTGTTTTAGCATGATTGGAGAAAAAATAGAAGAAAATTAAACCTTACAAAAATAAATACAGTAAATAATAATAATAGTAATTATAGTTGTATTGGATGGAGATTTATTTTTTTGTTTAGATGCATGAATTTATGAAAACTTAAATTAAAATTTTGAAAATATGTTTATACACATAAATTTCTAGAAATATTAATTGATACACAATTAAAATGCTATCATTAACAAATTATAAAATGTAATAACATTAGTTCTTAGAATATTAATTAAAATCCATCATATTATCATAGTTTAATCAAAGTGAATATAATTAATGTTTTATTGTTGAGATGATTGTAAATCATTTTTATGATAGTTTAATTAGATACAAAGATAATACAATTCGAACCCATTAATAAATTTTATCTGGATTAACATGAGTTGATAAAATGATCCTTACATTATTAATTATTCAAATAAAAAAAAGGATAATACAAATTAAGATCTTATGATTAAAATATCCCCAAACTTGATTAATTAATTGAGATAAAATGGTTTGTGAGATTACTCTTGAAGTATTACTTAGTATATAGGCTGGAAATCAAGACCTTCCCCACAGGCACTTCTTGAAAGTGTGGGATACCTTTGGATTACAATGCCACGTACTAGTAATTATACTTATGTAGAAAATAATGAATATAGAAGAAACACAGTTTACAAAAATATGATTATTAATTACCAACCTTGATATTGAAATAAATAGATAGATGCCTTCATTGATTTCGAGCCTATCGATGCCTCTGTTCTGACCCGACATGAGGACCATAGAGCTCGATTTTATTTGGGTCGGGGTGGAGGTTGCTAGTCCCCTCCAATTTTGTCATGGTGCCACCTTGTCGGCCGTATTAGCTCCTAGGATATTGTCCAGACTGGCGGAGTGCGGCTTTAGTGGAGTTCACTATATAGGGAGAGTACAATATGATTATGGGTTGCTGGAGGCTTTAATCGAGAGATGGAGTCTAGAGACCCATACATTCCACCTCCCGGTTGGTGAGATGACGATCACCCTAGAGGATATCGGCATGATTTGCGGGTTGCCGATTGATGGGGATGCTGTTACTGATGTTGGGTTCCCAGCACGTGTTGACTGGCGGGCTGCCTGTCAGGATTATTTAGGGGTTGTTCCTGATCCCGGAGATATGGATGGGAGTAGTCTGAAGCTCAGTTGGATTACGACCCATTTCCCACACTTCCATGACCTCGTCGAGGATACTGCTCTAGAGATTGTGGATCAGTACGTACGGGCATATATCATGCTCGCCTTGGGTTTTACGGTCATGCCTGATCGTACGAACAACAAGGTTAAGTTATGTTATCTCCCTCTGCTTGCGGATGTATCCAGGGTCAGCCAGTACAGTTGGGAGAGTGCGTCGCTCGCTTTCCTATATCGAGAGCTGTGTAGTGCGACTGACCCTCGGACGAGACAGTGCGGAGGATTTCTCAACGTTCTACAGGCATGTTTATCACATTTTAATGTTCATTATGTTGTTGTTTTTAAGTTTGATTTCAAATTAGCGGCATTATTTATAGTATTTGATATATATTTAATTGATATAGATTTGGGCTTGGGAGCGGTTGAGATGTGTGAGACCGCAAATCCGTAGTCGATTCAGAGATCCGGACTACGTGGTCATGCCCCTCGGATGCAGGTATACATATATCATACGTTACTTTCTCGTCGTTATTGTTTTTTTTTAAAACTAATTCTTATAATTATTCTGTTTATGAAATTTCAGCTGGACCCAGGCATCGCTGAATCTGATGGAGGTTACTACATATAGCCTGCGAGGCTATCGGGATCAGCTGGCCCAGCTAAACGAGGATCAGGTTGTGTGGCAGCCTTATGCAGGGAGATACGCTCCGCCCTACTGCACTCAGGGTGAGGACGTATGGTTGGCGAAGGTCCCTCTCGTATGCTTTTAGAGGATCGAGTGGCATCTGCCTGATCGCGTTATGAGGCAGTTTGGCCTGATACAGTGGGTTCCAGCACCGTGCAACACTAGCCCGGAGTTGCACAGTTGTGATCGGCGGGGAAACAATACCGTGAATTGGAGCATCCGCCATCAACAACATATTGCACACTGGGAACAGCGCCACCAATATCTGATTTCCGGGATCTATGACATTCACGATATGCGTTACACCGATCTATATATGACATGGTATCGGAGCATAACGTGTAAGTTTGTGTAGAACCTCACTCATATAGAGGAGGATGGATACCATTCGGATCCCCCTGCCTTAGAGTTTATGGTAAGTTTTTACATTTTTCAAGTTATTATTTCTAGTTTTTTTTAACAAAACATCAATTATTAACTTATGTCTCTCGTATTTATATATATTTTTGATATAAAAACAGGTGCAGACCCTTCAGCACATGCATGTCGTCAATGAGATGGATGACCATCCCCAACTAGCTGAAATGCGGGCGACTATTACACACGGGTTCACGGGAGTTAGGGAGCTCCAACGCATTCAGTCTGCTGCACCTCCCCCACCTATAGATCGCGCACAGGGGGTACAACAACCTTGAAAATGTCGAGTTAGACGTCGTGGACAGGCACAGCCACCACCCCAAATGGACTTGCACGACGAGCCAGATCCCGACCCCGAGCAAGAGCCTCAAGCGCAGACCCAGACCCAAGTTTATGGACAATATGAATGGCAGTCACAGTCATAGTGGGGGTGGGGGTTGGTTGGGGGACTGGGGGTGGTTGGCCGAGTGGAAGTGGGGGTGGCTTCGGGAGTGGGAGTGGGGGTTCCAGGGGGAGTGGGAGTAGGGGTGGGGGTGCCAGGGGGAGTGGGAGTGGGGGTGGCTGGGGGAGTGGGAGTGGGGATGGGAGGGAGAGTGGGTGGAGTGCCCAGGCAGACCCTTCCCCTGGATCATCCACTATGGGCTTCGGACTATATACGAGTGGAAGAGACTTTAGGCCTCCTTCTTCTACATCACAAGCAGGGCTCCACCCCTTCTCCGATCCGACTGATGTTACCGCTGCTCAACGGGAGGAAGAGATGATTAGAAGAGGGTCTCGGCATCGAAATCCGACGAGTAAGTACACCCCGTCTTTCTACGATAAGAGGTAGCGAGTTCACTTTTTTTTATTAGGATGTAATGAAACTTTGTACTATTAGTTTAGTTTTTATGTTGATGTTTTTATTTGTAATAACTGAAACTTTGTCCTACACATTTATGTTGATGTATATGTTATTTGATTTGGTTTGGTTTGGTTGTTAGGGTATATTGTACATGTTTAGTTTTTATTTGGATATTGTATAGGTTTAGTGTTATTTGGATGTTTTATGTTTGATTTGGTTGTTTACAGCAGGTTGTTTGGTTTGATGGTTTGGACATGTTTGCAGCAGATTTTGGTTTTGGTTTGGTTGTTTGTTTGCAGGTGGGATTGCTGAAGACTACTGCTGCTGTGGGCTTCTGTTTATGTGAACTCGCTACACGGTGTAGCGATTTCACTTGAACATTTTTTGGCCGTAGAGTTAGGGCGGCCGCACAAACTTGGCCGAAGAGTTTGGGCGGCCGCACTAACTCCCCTGGCCTAGCCTAACAAACAATAACTTAAAACTTAACTGGAAAACTAATAGTTTTTTTCTTAATTGACTTTTCTAACGAATTTCATCAATTATAATTTTTAAATATTCATTAAAATAACTAAATTAATTTTTAAAAATTGGTTAAAATTCAATTATAATTTTTAAATATTCATAAAACTAAAGTAATTTTTAAAAATTGGTTAAAATTCAATCAAAAATCAAAATTAAAACTACAACGGATAAAAATGAAATAGGAACTAACTTTTATTTTGCCCTTCATAAACTTTTATATTGGAAAATTCAACTCAAATATAAATTACATTCAACTTTTCAAGTTTAATAAAAATTACATAAAATGAAACTGCAACTGAAACTGAATCCAATTCAAACCATACATAAATTACATGAAAAACATTTGGCTACTCCCTAATGTTCGGGCATCTACGACGATTGTGCCCTTCTTGATGGCATGATGAACACAGAGTCTTCCGTTTATCTGCTTGAAAGTCCATAGAATTACTGAAGCGTCTTGACTAGGTCGTCCGGACTTCGCAGAATGTCGAAGTAGGGGATTAGGGAAAAAAGTGGGCACCAAACCATCCACACCCCAATAGTCCTCATGCTCGATTGGTTCGAATATTCCCTTCCATGTCTTATAGTATTCCCCAATGGTGTAAAATCGAGAAACGAAATCTCGACCATAAAGATGTTGTGTAGAACAACATGTAAGAAGATGGGAACAAGGCATGTGATAGGCAACCCATTTACCACATATGCAGGTACGCTCATTAAGTCGGACAATCTGTATATTTCCTCCGTGATCACCCTGACGTGCGGTTGTCACTTGATACACCCCCATTTCGTGATTGTCGAACCTCCTGACCTGATGTGTTGCCCCTTTCGCGGTGTTTTTCAAGTAGTGATAATTGACTTTCTGGCTGAATTGGTGTAGGGAATTGATGTTAGGGTTATTAGGATTACCTCCTAAGGCATTAAGTGAAAATCCATGCCTTACTTGAAAGTACTCCACACAACGGTAGAAGGCAGTTTCAACAATTGCTGTGATTGGCATCCCACGGGCTCCCTTCATCACACCATTGAAAACCTCATACATGTTGATAGTCATGATGCCATACATGTAACCACCATCGTGTGCCAATGTCCATTTTATGGCATCCAAATTCTGAAACCATGCAATTGCCTCGGGCTTAATTCCACGGATACTCTCTAAGATAGATTTTAATTTTCTATCTTGAGTTGCTCTACCCGCTCTCCAAAATAGATACTTCAACCCTTCCCCTCTATGCTTATCCAAGAAATTTGCTCGCATATGTCTCAAGCAAAATCGATGATGCACGTTTGGCCACCATGTATCTTCAGCTATAGTCTTCAGAATGCCCAGATGACGGTCTGATATCAAGCATACTTCACGACTCTTGATAATATGCTTGCAAACCAGATATAAGAACCAACGCCAGTTTGGCCAGTCCTCCTTTTCAACAACGACAAATGCAAGCGGAAGTATACTGACCTGGGTGTCAATACCCATTGCAATCAGTATTACCCCTTTATATCTACCATGGAGGAATGTCCCATCAACAGAAATGACAGGTCAACAATGAGAGAAAGCTTCAATGCAAGGCTCAAATGCCCAGAATACCTGTCGAAACATGTGTAACTGACCGACAGGAGGAGGAGGATGAGAGTACTCAACAATTGTCCTCGGGTTGTATTTTTGAATGGCTGCTAGGACGCGGGGTAACCTTATATAAGATTCCTCCCAATCTCCAAAAACATCTGCAATGGCCTTCTGCTTTACACACCATGCCTTCTTGTAGGTAATTACCTTGTTGAACCTACTAGAGATGTGTGCAATAATGAGTCCAACCTTGACATCTGAATCGGCCTTAATAAGACCAACAACTTCCCGACCAATAAACTTGGCATCTAGGTTGGGGTGATCTTGACTTTCTCCAGAATATAAGCAGCAGTGAGGAGCCTTATACTTGGTCAGTTCCCAATAGCCAAACTTCTTCCTACTCACACGAACATACAAATTGCATGGATAATTTTTCAATAGACACTCAATTACCCATGTGTGAGGTGTGCTCTTTCTTACCCTGAACCTGCGATTGGTGCTAATATGGAACCTTTTTATATCAAATTGTGCCTCGTTCTTGCCAGGAAAGCGTATCCCTTTAGCAATCGCCTATTTTTCCGGATCCCAAACTGGAAAACTATGTGCATGGTCGTAATCAATCAAGCCTTGTTCTTGTCGAGCAGAAGTACCAATATCACTGTAAAAGGGATAATCCTCTCTCTCATATCTTCGATTTTCCGGCACTTCATAATGAACAAGAGGTGCTTCCACATCATCATCAATCGGCCCATCATTACCGGATCCCAAATCGACATCAAAATCACTACCACCCTCCTCATATTCATCATCATCATCCTCTAGCATTGCATCTACATCAGTGTGTACTTCCTCTTCTTCATAATCTACATCATCTTCTGAACTGACCTTATTAACATGATCATTATGCCCAAATGGCCCATCGTCATTAACATGATAATTATGACCAATTGCCCCATCATCATAATTTGGTGTTTGGGTTGATACAAGAGTTTGGGAACTTGGACCAACCCCTGCATCACGGTTACCAGTTGGTGAATACCCATAAATGGTCTCTATGTGTCGTGTTTCAAACTCTGAATTGGGTCAATTTTCAATCAATTTTACAACCACATACAGCTGCAAATTTCCAATCCCCCCAAATTTAGCAAACTGATCGAACATTACATCCATACACGCATCATCTTCAATACGAAAAGGAAATTACTCACCAATCCCGCTTCAAAAGAATGAGGGCATCTGTAAATGACTTCCAAATCAAATTGAGACCGATCTAAGTTCGCCTTTTTATATAAATCATCAATCAACTCATTGTATCTCCATCGACAATTACCCCTTATTGCACATTTGGCCATTTTTTGAAATGAGGACCATTAAACGGTTGTTCATCATCACCTCCCCAATAACACATGAAAATGATTGGACCCCCGTTCATCTTTAACCCTACATTACGAAATCAAAGTGTTAAAACCTACATAACAAAACTCTAACATTTATATCTACAATATACTAAAACACAGTTAAATACTTAAATTTTATATATAAACACAAGTGAAAACAATGATTAAGATGATGTTAATTTACCATGATTCTTGATCTTCAACAATTCTAATGAAATAAAATGATGTGAAGAAGTTTTAGGTTATTTTTATTTTGAGAGAGTTTGAATGAGAGATACGAGTGAAAGAGATTGGTGGGAGAAAGAGATAGAGGAAGATTATTAGTGTTTGCCTGAGACAAAGAGAGAAAGGTGACTGAGAGAAAGAGAGAAAGGTAACTGAGAGAAAGAGAGAAAGGTAATGAATGAATGACATTCACGGGTTTTGATACTTTATACTGGCTGAAAACTGAACTTTGTTGCTGGAAAGTGCCTTCTCTGACTTAAACTCGCTACACCGTGTAGCGAATTTCATTAAAGTTGAATTAAACTCGCTACACCGTGTAGCGATTTCAACTTTAATGAAACTCGCTATACGGTGTAGCGAGTTTAAGCCAGAGATTGTCCCTCCAATAATTTCATTCGATTCAACATTTCTTATTTCTATTTTTTTTCGTTCGCGAAGATATTTTGAGCAATAAATATAGGTTAATTTAGTTATCAAAATGAATATCTAAAAATTGTTACTTGTAGTACATATAATGGTGTATCAATAACAACTTTTAAATTTTAATTTGGATAATTAAATCAACTTTAAATTATTGCTCAAAATACCTTCGTACTAACATCAATTTTTTTTACATGTGTTAAATATAATGATGACAGGAAAAATTGCAACGAAACCAAACAGAAAATGTACCAAATAATTTTTAAAACTAAAATAACATCAAAATAAATATAATCAAGTTAGTGACCACATCCCGATCACGTAGGAAATCTTACATTAATTAATTTAAACATTTAGGAAATTAAAGTAAACAAAATGGGCTTAGAATTCAGCCAGATTAACTTCATCATTCTTAGGAAATACCTGCAAAACAAATGAGTTGAACTTTATTTACTATATGATTTCAACAATTTAGCAAAAATAAGAAAATATGTACCTTGAACACATTAGGGAGTGCGATGTTAAGATAACGTGCTGATGATGATGTGATGGGGTGCCAAACAACAACCTAAATATTTCAAAACAAACAATTAGATGAAAGTATTAATGATGATTCCAAATTCACTAATTAATATATCATACCTTCTGAAGTATCAGAACAGAACCGACAGATATATCTTTTCCAAATTCACTCTCAGTCACTTTATGATGAATGGAAGCTTCTATGGTATCCGTAGGATCCTAATAATTTTATCCCAGTTAGTAACTCAAAACACATTTCACCTGTGATAGAAAGCATACTAAGCTCATATCCTAACCTTTAAAGTCACCCAGAGATCACCAAACTCATTTGGTGTGCAGGACTTGATAACAGCAACAACCTAATAGAACATACATAAATGTAAAAAATCAATCAAATTTACACACATTTAACTATAATTAATCTTGATATTATACCTGATCCACACTGTCAATAGTATGACATTTCTTCTTGATAGAGCTCAACGGATAATATGTACCGGCTTCAGTGAGAAATTCCATTGCAGAGAACCAAGGACCGTCTTGGAAAGCTTCATCCTTCACCGGATCTTCAATCGTTCTCCGTATATATTCTTGGGTTGAAATCGGTGTTTGTTTTGAAGATAAGTTCTCACGGTCGAGATTTCTCTGGTGCATGGCGGAATATACGGCACCGGCGGGACCAGGGATAACAGGCGATGAAGAGGAGCCTTCACCGCGAAAAAAAAACGCTGCTCGTTAGGATCCATTTTTTTGGGTTTAATAGAATTTGGATTGAGAAGATTAAGTGAGGGTTGTGAGGAGGATACGAGAGAGAGAGAGAGAGAGAGAGAGAGAGAGAGAATGAATGAACGAGGAAGGAGAGGAAGAGAGCAAGATAAATGAATGTTGAAAACTCAGATGGGGCATTTATTAAAGAGAAACTCGCTACACCGTGTAGCGAGTTTGACTTTGGCTGGTCAAACTCGCTACACGGTGTAGCGAGTTAATCTTAATTAATTGCCTTAATTAAATTCCAAATCGTCAGGGAGTTTCATAAAATGGGACAGTTTGGGCAAAACTTTGAACAGTAAGTCATTTTGGGAATTAAAAAAGTAAAAA